>JAOQMQ010000002.1:26215487-26226005 GCA_027563845.1 Erythroxylum subrotundum
TTGCGATCTTTCAAATCCTTTGGGATTCGTTCCGTTCTTGGAATTCGATTCGATTTACTTTGCTTACATTTGTTTCCAAACACGTTTGATCGCATTTGCGTTTCGCTTTGTTTTGTTTTTCGCTCCGTTCCTTCGTTTCGCTTTCGTTTTTCGCTCGTTTTCCGGTTGGGATCCAGTTCCGAGATCTGGTCCCAACACTCTAGATGGGGTAACCTTTGTAACATCAATCTCAACCTGTATATGGGCTACACTAGGTCGTTTCATATCTTTTGTCACCGCATCCAACCACAGGGGAGTGTCAAAAAGATTGGCCAAAAAACATGACTTATTCGAGTAACCAGATCAACATTCATCACCAACGTTTGTTTCCGAGTAAAAGACTAGGTCCATGTTCAAAAAAAAATTTTTATTTTCTAATAAAACTTACCGAACTTATAAATAGCTTGGCTTTTCATAAATATGTACTTAGGAGTAGTAACAGAGTTTGAATGACCAAGGAATTATCAATGTGTGTACAATTGAAAAGGGTGAGTAACTTGAAATTTGAGTTTTGATTAATATGTATGTTTAGTTCAGAATCTCTAGATGCAAATTTTGCATGTTAATGATTTGAAATAACTTAAATGATTGTGTTTAAAGTTAAATTTATTTCACAAAGTTGAAGCCATTGTCTCATTATTGCATTGTGTGCTTTGTGATTATTGTGTGTTTGTTGTGTTTGTTTTCTTGAGGACAAGCAAACGTTTAAGTATGGGGATGTTGATAAGTGTAAATTGCATCATGTTTTAGGGCTTATTTTGATATGTATTTAATTTTTAATTCAACCGTTTAGTATGTATTTAGGTTAAAATTGTGTTAGTTTGTTAATTATTAGTGTTTAAGTGTTTTTTATGGGTTAGGACAAGTCTTTGAGCTTAAATATTATATTTTTAAGGTACCTTGATGTGTTTGTTAATGTTTCAGGGTCAACATCGAAGAAAGGAGAAGTTTCAGAGACATTTGGGCTGAAACAGTAGTCTACGATCATGGCACAATAGGTCACAATTGTGACAGTAGCACTGGAGTTAGCCTACGATCATGACTCATATGCCATAATTGTGATAGAAGCCAGGACATGGCCCACGATCGTGGCCTACATGCCATAATTGTGATAGAAGGCTCGGATGGGGCCCACGATTGTGGCCTACATCAAGCAGATGCGTAGACACTAAAAAATGTCAAGTTTTGAGGAATTTTTTGAGCCTTTCAGAGCCCAAAAAATCATAGGGCTACTTAGAACACAAATGATATTTAAAGAATAAGACAAAGTGGCAGAGAAAGCTTTTGACATTAGCCACCTTGAAGAAACCTTAGAGAGAATTCATCGAGAGATTGAGAAAGAGAAGAAGTGGAGAAGAAGCTAACTCGACGTACTTCCTAGATCAGGAGGTTTCTCGACGTTGCTGCCTCCCGTCCTCCATTTTGATTGTATTTCCTATTATTTTTAATTCTATCATTGTATAGAATTGTATTGAATAGTTGATGATGGGATCTAAATGTTGAGGATGTTCTAAACTCATATTTGGAGTTTTATTCTTGATTTAATGAAATTTGATTGTTTTTATGTTTATTGGATTTATTGTGATTAAATTCTAAATTCTAGGATTGCACAATTTGATAATAAATTGAGAGGGTAAATTGAATGAAAAATAATTAAATTGGGCTAACGACAGTTAGGTGATTTAATAGAACAAGAAGTAAATCAAATCGATAATTGTGTGAAGAGAGATCTTGCATAAGTTTCTAATAGTTTATTGGACAACTTCAGATCTAATTAGGGTTTTGGATAGGTTGTTAATTGCGAAATTGCAGCTTCTATAATCTGATTAGGGTTTATGATTTAGGGTTAATGGTTATAACTTGAGAGAGAGTAATCAGCCCTAAGATCATCTAAAACCAATAATCCAGTGATTCATAATCAGTTAGGTTAGAGTTAAGGATAGGTAAATTCCCTTTCTCTCAATTGGTAGTTCCTTAGGTTGATTTTTGGGTGTATGCTGCAATTGCTGGATTATTAATAATTTCGTGATTGATTCTTTATTTGATTTGATTGAATTGAATTGAATTCTTATTTTAGTTTCATTATATTTTGAATTTATGTTATTTATTTTGGCCTTATATTTTAGGATTAGATTATCCCTCCTCGTAGGATCGATACTATGCAAACGAACCATGCACTTGCAAATTATCGAGGGTATTTATTAAAACTTACACACATCAAACATCTCGATCAACGACAATAACCCTTGCAGTTGGAAGGACTACTTTCATGTAATAATGAGATGAAGCTTCTAAGCCTCATCTAACAACTCTCAGAAACAAAATCTCAAACCTAAAACATATTCATTCCAATCACCCAAGCAAAATTAATCTAGGTTTATCAGGGGCTTTTTCCAAAAACTAAAAGATAGGGGAACATGAATGTAATTCTTCAAAACTTAATCTTTTCAAAAACTAAAACTATTATAGTATAATAATCTAAGTTGCAGGAGAAATGACTTGAAGAGGCAAAATCAATCCAAATTTCCAAAAACTACAAAGCAAGATTGTGGCATACTGTAATATCCTGTTTTTCGGAACATGTTTAGGGTTTAACCCTAGATTAAGTATTGCATATACATGCATAACATTAGCATTCATACACGAATTTATATTTGAGCACATTAAAAATATAGCATATGCACTTAATTGACTTATTCTGGGGGTATGAAAAATGTTAAGTAATCATGATGTGAATTATGACTTAATGTGTCTTGAATTTTGGTATGATTGGATTCCAATTAGTAAATTGGGATTAAATGTTAGTAATTAAGAGATTAATGGATTAAATGTACATTTGGTCAAAAAAAAGAGTAAACTGGTAAGAAAAAAATTGATATATGGAAATTAGGATGATTAAGCCTAAAATTGAGTGACATTTGACATAGTTAAATTGGTGACAAATGGACTAGTAATTAAATGACAATTGGATCAATTAGTATGTAACAAGTGGACCAATCTTGGAGTGACATGCGGACTGATTAAAGGATGACAAATGGCAGCATAATAAGTGGATTAGTGGCAGCATAATTGTTGAACAAATGGCTAGCATGCTTTAAGACATATGTCTTTGTAAGTTATTGACATCTAGCATGTTGATGTGGCAAATTCCAGAACCTAAGTTTCTGCTTCCTTTCTTGTTTCCTTCATCGAAATTCTCCAGCTTTCTCCTCTGTATTTTGTCTGAACCCTAGCCAAATTGCTGCACTAAAACTAGCTTTTTACCTTACACAAAATAGCCAAGAAAACCAGCTAAAAATTACCTTCATCTTACTGTCCAAAATCAACTTGTTTTCATCTTAAGTTTGTGATGAATTTTGCTTGCATGGAGACTTGATTTAATCTGAAGTTTGAGCTGAATTGAAAGCCTAACAAGTAAGTGACAATCTGAGTTTTATGGCATGTCAAATGATATAAAAATGATGCTTGAATTGGAATGAAATGCATGTGATGTTAATGATTGATTGTGCTGGAAATTTTTGCATGAACTTGGAAGTGTTTCTGTTTTGTTTTTGGTGTATGAAAACCGTGGGATATAGATTGATTTATAGATGAATTAGGTTTGGATTTGAAGTATAATGAAGGTGGATTTATGCCAAAGAAAGATATTAATTTGATGTTCTTGAATTGGGAAAGAACTAGGACTATATGCATAATAATGTAAAAGTTTCTGGTTTGATAATTTATGAGATGTTAATTAAATAATTTTGAACTGGACTAAGAGATCTTATTGATGAGGAATTGGAGTATGATTCAGGCCTAATGGAGGCATAATTGATGAACTATAAAGAGGCTGTTTAACTTTGGTATAAAGTGTAAACAATATGGAAAAAAATGAAAGAAGAATTGCTGGAATATGTTAGCTGTAGTGTTTTCACTGAACATGCATCGGTCTTTTGGCCATAACTTGATCTGTAGACATCCAAATGGGATGATTTTTAGTTTAGATTATACTAGAGACATATGGCTATATTTTTCATAAAGAAATAAAATGTTAATTCTATCTCTAAGAGTTTAAAATTTTTCTTAAAGTTGAGTTTTTGGATTCTCACACTGTTTGAGAACAGTCTTTATATTTTTGGGTATAACTTGCAGAATACTGAACCAAATTGTATGAACTTTAGTTAATTAGAAATTTAAGACTTATGGGAACATTTGTTTATAAGAATGTACTGCCTAATTACTTCATTTTCTATGTCATAATGGCCATGCAAAACTGAACCGAAATCTATCCTGAGAAAATCTAGAAAACTAATGAAGGAATTCGAGGGGAACTTTTGGATAACCCATCCCACGATTATGGGAAGCCATATACGATTGTGGAAATTGCATGGAAGTAAGGAAAATGTTCTTTTGTGTGATTCTTGAAACAATTAAGGATAAGGTATTTAACTATGATGCATTTGGACTTGATTAAGGTTTAAAAAGAACATAATTTGATGTTGGAAAAGTTGGTTAAATGTGTGATAAGTTTTGATTGTTAATTGATGTTATACTTCAAGGAAAAGAATGTTGGATAATAATGCATCTAAGTTTGGATGAATGAGTATTGAAGAAAGTAGGGTATTTCTGAGTATATGTTGATGGAAAAATTTTGATGAATGCATAGATTTAGCTTGCTAAAATTTCAGATGTAAGGTACCAATTGTGTGTGTATTATAAGAAGCTTTTTGATCATGGAAATGTTTAAGGATAAGTGTAAATTATGATTGGTGAATTTGGAGTAAAGCAAGCTATTTTAAAGGGAAAAACTTGATTGCAAAATGGTAGTATACAAAGTATGATGTTGAATGGTTAAGAAAGTTGAATAAGGTTTCATACCCGGGAAAAACAATTGAGCATGCATTGAACATGACATGTGTATATATGTTCACAAATGAATATGTATTTGATTGATCGACTTTGTAATGTGAACTATATGTGAATTGTATGATTTTAGACGCTCAAGTTGGACGCTATTCAAACATTGCCGGACCATCCAGGCAATAACATAAATTGGAGTGTACTGTGAGTCAACCTAGATGATATCACTAGGATTGATTTATTTCTGTTTCTGTTTAATTCCTATATATTTAACTGCTAATGAATTGATTGTGATTTGTTTATGAAATTTGGACTTTAATGGTTCGAGGACTTTGATATTCGGGAATGTATTGGAAGTGTTATATTTGCATCTAAATTCTGAATGATATCTATATACTCAACGAAAGTTTAATGCTGGACTTAAGTTCCGATGAATATGAGATTCTGCTTGTGCATCATAAGTGAATGCTCTACATGGCATATTCTATTATTTGATGCATTTCATACAATGCATGTTTAGATAAAGGTGTTGTGATCAAAGTAGCCAGTCTAAAAGTAGCATGTTAAGCTCATAATTCTGCACGTAGAGCTTTGCTCCGTGATTTCTGTATCTAACTGAGCCCAATGGGCCAATATATGTATCTGTATCTGAAAGGCACTCGGTCACAACAAATAATAACGAATCTGGAGTCTCATATGCATCTGCTTTTGTATACTTAGGATTATGAAATATATGATCATGAAATCTTTTCTGGAATTGTGATGATTAAGTGATATGCCATGATAATGTGATTGATTGGGTTATTCATATTCTGAAAGAATGTTTGTGAAATTGGTTGATTGTGTGATATTTGTGTATTTGACCTGAGTGAGATCATCAATGATAATTCACTCATTGAGTTCGCAAAACCTATCAAAAATTGCAACGTAGCTTTTCAGGTACAAGACAGGAGACCTAGTTCCTAAGATTTGTCTAGAGGAACATTTTGGATTAAGATATAGCTCAAAGGTCTGTCAGCTGAAATCAGAGGAGTTATAGTTTGTAATTTGTAGTTTCTTGTCATATAGAACTTTTGTATAAGGATTGTAAATATTTTTTTCTATGAATACAGTGTAAACTTTTGTCAATGAATGAAATGAAGTGTAAGTATTGTATATTCTTTATGATGTCATTTATAAGATTATGTTTGCTCTAACATACCATTGTCATAGGATATGTACTTGAAGATCCTCTGGATGTACGGGCATATACTCTATGGTAGTGGGATGTTACACATACGATTGAGTTTTCATAAACAAAAAATAAAACTCAAGTTTTTACAAAATCTAAAATTATGGATGCATGCATCATGTTTCAATAAACAAAAATAAAACTCTAACTATTATTAGGCATATCTAACAATTAATTAAGTTTTTCAAGCCTTATACTTGTCAAATTAACAAAGGAGACTCTAATACTACTATTAGGAAATTCATTATTTTTCAAATTATGGGCTCAACAAAAAAGAAAAATATTTACAATTTGTCATTCATATCTCTTTGATTGAATAATTTGATAAACATAAATAAAAATAAAAGAGTTTAAATGTTCACGATTTATATTCCTTTCTTGTCAAACTATCAACTACAAGTTATTCATGTATCCAGCCTTTAAGAATCCGCATAGTAAAAAAAAAAGGAATTCAAACAACCTGAGAGAAAGAGAAAAGAGTGTTAGTATTATGAATTTCAAAGTTATTTGACTTAACCTATATATGCATTATTATAATGTATAATTTAATACTTTTGTCATTCAATATTCTAACTAAACATAAAATATAGAATTTAGTGTCTATTCTATATAAATTTAATCATGTTCATTTTTACTAATTAGTAATCTATTTATAATTGATAGTTGAAAACTTATTAAAATTTCGCTAAAGATTTCCTTTAATAACTTCTAATAAAGAATAGTGAAATATTCTCCTTAATTATTTTAAGTTAAAGAATCATTTATTGACTTACTCAACTTTATCTACATAGTTTATATTATGTCCAAGTACTATAGACTGAGTTTCTTTAAATATAATAAATAATAAGTAAGATCAAAACATAGAAATTTATATATTAGATACCTTGATAATCTTAATTCTAATGATCAGCTATACAAAGATCAAAACATAGAAATTTATATATTAGATACATAAGTAATATTCTATTTGGGATCCTCATACTGGGCCAATTCAATGAACTTATTTTATACTAAGCAACTACATATTTATTTAAGTATCTCTGTATTTTCAATTATAAAGTTAACTACTTCTTTCATAAAGAAAAAGTACAATGTGTGCTAATCTTTTTGTTCTATTAATGTCTAATATTAATAGAGAAATGATTATAAATAATTTAGAGATAATACGTAAATATAATATAAATATTATAATTTTATTTGTAAAATATATTTACTTAATAAATTTTATTTTGTATATTAATTAATCAAATAAATATACATAAAATAAAAAAAATTAGTTAATTATATGATAAAATTTATGATCAATCGATTTGCTATAAAATAGACATCCACCTGACAATGCCAAACCAAATTTGAAGTGGTCGAAAAGGACCGGTTGTGCTCTTAATTGGAGTTGCTAAGTAACATAATCCTTCTATTGTATATGCCACGTTCTCAATATTTTTATAAGAAACTTGGACTCGCTTTAACTTAGTCCATGTAGTTTATCCCTTATAATTATGGCAAAAGAAAAATGCACTTCTTTTGTCAACTTGGCACAAAGTTTAGCTTTATGCAGGTGGGGGCAGTTGAGTGCTGTGTCCTATCTGGGCGTTATTGGTAAACAAAGCTTATCTAAACAGAACACGATGAACCACCACCAGAGTCCATTCATAGGGGAAAATGGACGGCTGGCTGAGAAAAGCGTAATCGAAAGCGAATCCCACAAATTGTTCTTACCCTTATGATTAGTTAATAATTTCAAAAATAGTAATCCACCTTAGATTCACAGGCGTGAAATCTGGGGATGCTTTCTAATCTAAATCATAGGAATGTTACGAAGAATGTGTTAAAAAGAGAACATAACCTAATATTAGTTCGGCTGTACAGAGAAGACCGTTGATCTGGAAGGTGAGACAATCCAGCTACTATTTAGTGTTGCTTTCCGATAAATTTAAAAGCAAAATACCAAAATAATCGATCCGACGTTGCAACAGCTGTACCGTCTAATGAATGATAACGCAACACAATAAAGAGAAGAGATATCCTAACTGGGTCCCACCACTGATTGTATTGATTGCCCGCCAACTACAAACTTGTAAATTATAAAAACCCAAAAATAATTGCGGGGGGCATTGAAGAAGGAAACGAAATAACAAAGATAAGATGATGAGGCTGGAATTGGTCGGATATTGATGGTAGTTGGGTTTACTCTTGCTGGTTGTGAGATGGGGGATTTGGAGAAAGGAGTGATGATAGATGGTTCTAGAAGGAATGGGGCTAAAGAAGAAGAAGAAGAAGAAGAAGGTAGGTTGATGGCAGTGTTAGATTTCGACTTGCTATGTTCGACGGTGGCGTTGCAGACCCAAGGTAAATGGACCAAGCTTCAGACCCATGATCATGATGAGGATGATTATAACTGCCATTTTGGAGGTGGTGATGGTGGTGGTGGTGCTTTTAGGATGTGGGAAGGTGAGCTGCTCGATTGCTGCGAGAACCGCCGCATCGCTATTGAATCCTTTTGGTATCCTCCGCATCTCTGCTTTACATTTCGCTTGTTTTATTACCTCAAAAGTTTTCATCTTTTTTAATTGTATATTTTTTATGATAATAATAGGTGGAAATTTATTCTGGGTTATATCTTCCTTGTATACCTTTTCTTTTTGATATACCTTTCTTTGGTTTTGTTGTTGCTCATAATAGTTTTCGAGAGAAAATTTTGAAAATTTTCGAGTGAACATGCATTTATGGTGCAGCTGTCCGTGCTTCAGATTCGGGAAGAACATGAGACGAGCGGGTTTTGGTCCTTGTTTTCTTCATGTAAGTTGTGTCTGAAATGCATGATATGGTAAAAAGAAAGGGTTCTCTTATAAATTTCTGGTACCATTTTCCAGGGAATTGCATACTACGTCATTGCTCTTGTTGCCCTTCTCAGCTTCGTCACCTTCGTTGTTACCAAGAGGCACTGCTTTCTGTATTTGTCACTCTGCTTTACAATTTCAATAGGACTGTATTTGGGTTTCTTCCGCACGCTTACGAGGAAGAAGTTTAACATCATAGTAAGCGTCTCTGTATCTCTCTCTCTCCGTTATTAATTCCTTGAAGATCCTTATTTAGATGCTTAGCATTCCATTGTTGGTATAGAATGCAATAAATATGTAGGTAAAGGACGAATACTCGTTAACCCTTAATCGTTTAATATTCATACCTTTTTATTATTATTTTAATTTAATAACTTAAGAAATTTTAATTCTATAGAAAATAATTGACCCTAATCTATATTTTCTTATTTTATATATGTTGTTCTGGAAACTCCGGGTCATGTAGAGCAACCCTCTTATTATCATCCTGTTTGCATTTTATCTGTCTATTTCCTGAAATTGTGACCATTTTCAGGGTAGTGATAGTTTCTTGGACGATTGTATCTACCATCTTGTCTGCCCCTGCTGTACATTAAGCCAGGTTGTTATCCTTCCATCCAAAACATCTGAATGCGACCATAGAAAACTGAATTCTTACAACTAACTAAGGATATTCAATTAACATATAGGAGTCAAGAACATTGGAGATGAACAATGTCCAAGATGGCATCTGGCATGGGCGGGGAGACACAATATGCATAGGGGGCCACAGTGTAGGAAGTAAAGCAGGCTTTGAGCTATCCTCTTCCCCTTTGGTGTCAACCAACTCACCTGATAACTGCAGTATGCAGAAGAATGCAGATGCACTAAACCAACTCACCTGTTGACATGTCTTAATTATTCCAGCTCAATATATTTTCTTCATCTAGACAGGGATGACTTGCAGGTCATCCATCACAGTTCTCGTAAGAATCGCCATTAACCATCAATGTGAAAGCAAAGAGCTTTCGCTACTTGAAATGTGCTTCAACCTAAATCTGGGAGTTAATGCCACTCGTCCTTAGTAACTGATGTAACAAGATGGTTTAGGGTCTTGTGAAGAGGATGAAATGAAATTGCCAAGAGTCTGGGTACCTCGATAGATTGTCATATTTACTTTTTGCAACTCTCCAATCAGAAGGATTAATTGTTGTTCTTGCACTCTGTTTGGAATCTTTCTTAGGTGTTATATTTGCTAACTTGTGAGTAAAATGTGGAATTGTGATTTTATACTGAAAGGAAAACGAATTGATTGTCATAAGTTGTAGTTTGGTGAAAGTCACGTCTTACTGAATATGTGTATTGAATTCATGACAGAGTCATCAAATAAAGAAATGCGTATTATTAATGGAAGCGTCTTGCATTGATTGGTTCAGACTTAAGACGTGGGCTAAAAATGGTTCATAATCAGTTGGTCAATTCATGATCCCGGAGCCTCACCGATCACTGCTGATTGGTTCAGACTTAAGACGTGGGCTAAAAATGGTTCATAATCAGTTGGTCAATTCATGATCCCGGAGCCTCACC
>JAOQMQ010000002.1:26269894-26281963 GCA_027563845.1 Erythroxylum subrotundum
GTCCACAATTCATGACGAACTACACAAGTCCATAAATGGCCTTGTGTAGTCGTATTCTTGAGGAGTCCTAAAAGGAAGCTCCTTGCCACTTGCGGGCAGGCGGGAGAAGCCTTTTTCATGGTCAACGTCGACGTGACATTTTCTTGGGTGGACTTAATCTAACCTACTTAACATATAATCCATACACAAAAACTGCATTTTTGCCCAAATGGCATGTTCTTGAAACATATTTTCATGCATATGTTACAATCTCACTAGTTATCCATTTCATATCCAATCAAACAGAAAGTCATGTTTGGTCAACTCAATCCAAACCAACCAACACAATTTGCATTTATTCCCTAAATTCTCACATGACAATCAACATGGGGAAATTCCTAAGAATTTTAAAACATACAATAAGGTCATTTTAAAAGTAGTTAGAAAAACATTAATTGCATTAATTGAAGAGCATTTATGACTTATTAACATAAATATAAAAATGTAACCCACCTTATATCCTTGCTTATCTATTGATCAACTTGGCCTCTCCTCTTGTTCCTCTTGCCCTCTTCCTTGAGTTTCTTGAATAATACATAAAATTCCCAAATCAACATGGGATTCAAAATTGAAAAACCTTAAAAACCTTAAGCATGAAATTTACCCTAGAATCACTATACCCATCTATTTCTTAAGCTCTTTCAACCAAGACCTAAACAAAACTAAAACTTAAAACCATAACTTACCTTGGATCTTTACCCAATCAAGGGATTTCTTGGTTCATAAGATAGCTTAGAACTTCCTCCACCTTTTTCCTCCTTGAAGTTTCTCCAAACAACCTCTTGAACCCTTAGGAAATCAAAGCCCTAGCAAGTCTTCTTCTTTTCTCCCTTTTCTTCTCCTTCCACGCAATTTCTCTCTTCTCCTCTCTTGAATTTCGACTCTTCTCTTCTTCTAATTGCAAGACCACTTCATTCCTCTTCTTTATTTCTCCTTTTATACTTCCTTTAAAGCACTTAAGCCCAAGGCCCATTGGTCTCTTAATAAGAACCCAAACTCTTGTATGCTTAAGTAATAAGCCCATATCACCTAACTCTTTTAATTCCATTTAAGGTATATTAACTCATGTCACCTAACCTAATTAATGTTACCTTACTAATTAACCTAAACACCCATAAATCATACTAGACCTCTAAAATTAATCAAATCATGCTTAATAAAATAAAAATAAAATAAAAAAAATTCAGGGGCTAACATACACACTCTACTAAAGGATCCTTTGAGATTATGGGTTACATGCCTAATTATTTCCCTAACTACTCAAATCATGATATAATTCTTTGGTTGCCTGATAAATAGATGAAGTTCATAAGTTCTTCATATAAAGAACTCCTTTTACGGCCTGATACAAAATTCCAATGAAGCAAACCTCATATGGGATACTTCTCTTATTCCATCCAACTCTTTTATTTTATGGCTTATAGTAATCGGGAAGCTTGGTATCAAAGACATGATGAAGTTTCCCACACTTAGCTTTTGACCGTCCTTGGGCAAATCATCAAAATCAAAATCACAAATCAAAAATTTTATTCATTTTCCATATTTCCTAAGAATAGATAACCATAAGTAAAGATGAATGACTTTCAAAACCTATAGCAATAACTCAACATTCAAAACTTAAAAACTAAGTAATCTAGAGGTAGACTTGGGCAAAAGGTGTTTAAACAAGATATTTCCATAGGTACACTCAAACACCATTCATAATCATAACAATCCATAACTTTACATATCATTTAATTTCTCCACAACTAAAAGTCACATACATAATCATGAATCAAAGGACTTTTCTAGGGTTGTAATGTGGGTAAGGGTAAGGTGAGATGTATTTGGGTGATGTAGCATAAAAGCCATCAAGATAGTGAAACAAAAGTAACAATGAATGAGATATCAAGCACACAAGTTAACATTCATTCAAAAATGGGTATTGTCAGCCATGAAGAATGCATATTTCACAATTCAATTCAGCTCTCACACCATAAGCCACATGAACATAACACACAAAATTCTCCATCCAAAACAACATCCACCTCATATGCAACATACTCAAATAACCAATTCATTACACCTTTAGTTTTTGTGGAGGACAAGTAAAAGCTGTTAATAGTTTGGTTATTAATTATAAAAAATTAAACAAAGCAACAATAGGAGATGCTTATAAATTACTTAGGAAAGAGTATATTATAAACAAATTAAAAGGACATACCTGGTTTACTACTTTAGATGCAAAATAAGGATATTGGCAATTACGTTTACATGAAAATACAAAACCATTAACAGCTTTTACTTGTCCTTCACAAAAACATTTTCAATGGAATGTTTTACCATTTGGATAAAACAAGCACCAAGTATTTATCAACGTTTTATGGATAACAATTTAGAAGGTTTAGAAAATTTTACTTTAGCTTATATCGATGATATAATTATCTTTTCAAACCTAGATAAAGAAGATCATTTGAAGAAAGTTAAAATCGTTCTTCAACGATGTCAAGATAAAGGATTAATTCTAAGTAGAAAAAAGGTTAAATTAGCTCAACAAAATATTGAATATCTAGGTATTGAATTTCATAATGGATTTTTAAGATTACAACCAAATATTCTTGCTAAATTACAACAATTTCCAAATATTTCAAAAAATAGGACACATGTACAACAATTTTTAGGTATACTTAATTATATATCAGATCAAGGCTTCTTTAAAAATTTGGCAAAGGAACGGAAAAGATTACAACTTAAATGTAGCATCAAAAATAAGTGGAATTGGACAATTGAAGACACTACCACAGTTCAAAAATTGAAGGAATTATGTAAGGATTTACCTATTCTATATAATTACCTACCAAAGGAAACACTTCTGGTACAAATTGATGCCAGCATAGATATATGGACATGATGCCTTTTGGCACAACCACCCAACCAAACGAAGTATTTATTATGCAAGTATATAAACTGGACATTCAATCCCGCAAAATTCAAGTATCCAATTCATGAAAAAGAAACACTGGCCTGTCTCAAGACTTTGAGAAAATGGTGTATTAATTTATTACCGGTTGAATTTACTATTCAAACCGATTCAAAATATTTATGTGGATTTACTAAATACAATATAAAAACCAATTATAATCAAGGATGTCTCATCAATGGCAGCTGGAATTAAATCAATATAATTTTAATATTCAGTATATAAAATCTTCTGATAACAGTCTTGTAGATATTTTAACTAGAGAATGGAAGCAGCCATTGTGAGTCTCAAAGAATCATTATTCAAGAAGGAATCATAATTAATTGAGCTCCAACAACAAGTGGGATTAGTCACCAAAGAAATTAACCAATTACGCACTACTATTACCTTACTTGAAAAACAACTCTCTCTAGAGCCATCACCTCTACAATCCTCTGCTCCTCTTATACAACCTATTACCCCCCAACAAATTATTCAACCTTCTTTTTCTACCTCTCCACCGTTATTTACCAATTCCCAAAGGAAAGAAGATTTTAAGGAATCAAAAGTCTATGTCATTTTTAATGGTCCAATGGCAAGCATCTACGATGAATGGCATAAGGCAACTGTACATATTACAGGCAAATCATCCATTATGCACAAAAGCTTTCCCACCAAAAAAGACGCTGAAAAAGCTTTAGTTGATTTTGAAAATCCACCCCTTAAACCTCAATACAAACAAGTCCTTGAAAAACCTTCTCCTAAACCCAAAATGAAGTTACTTGGAAAACCTGTCAATACGGACAAAATCAATACTATACCTACCCGCGCTTTCAAGGAAGAAACAAGAAGACTCACATCAGAAATGTTTTGTGAATGTTTTCAAGCATTGAATGACTGGAAGCACGAACAAAAAATATTTCAATATTATCCACAAAATCGAGGAAGATATGGACCCAAAGCAATCATCTTCCCTGAAGCAGATCCATTAACCACTTACCTCTTCTTTCAGGGTGGTTTAAATGATACTCTTTATTTAACCAACTTACATCTACTCTCTAAGTTCCCCACAGGATTTATTCAAGCAATAAAATCATATAAGGATCGTTTTGCAAAAGAACGAGAAATATTCATCAAATTCTTCAGCAGTTATCCTATCTTCAAGGAAACAGATAATCTCAAAGATGCAGAGATTAAAGTATCTAAAATCGCCTTCATTCAGATTGGAATCAATGATGGCATATATCCACCCATCAATGAATCTCCCAGACATCATTTTCATTGGGATCTCATTAACCAATTTAATCTCTAGTGCCTTGAAGGAGTTTATTTACAAAGCCTTCGAATTACTCCAGAATCTTTGATTAAAGTCAATTATAAAGGACCCAATATACTAATCATTTCAGCCTACAAAGCACCAATAGTTCCTGAAGCATATTTACGTGGGTTAACAATTCAATGACACACGACACCCATGCATGTGGGCCATGTGTCACCCTCCCATTTGTCTCTTATTCTTTTTTCTCAAAATACCACAAATTTTTGAAAATTTTCTAAAATTTACCAAATTTTTTGAAATAATCATAATACTCTCCAAATAAATTTTCAACATAAATAATTTAAAATTCACATTTTGAATCACATTTATAAATCAATTATACTTGAAAATGTCAATGAATGCATGTACATTTTTTTTAATACATCAGAAATAAATATTCACATATGTATGAATATACAATGATGCATGAGCATGCAATGTACTTCTAATTTCTCACAGTACACTCAATTCACTATTCTAGGATCTAGCCCCGAACATGGGATGTTACAATTCCTAATATTGAGATAAATATGATGTATTACTAAAAGTTAATCTTAATTATAGATATAAATCATTTTTATTTGAGCATTAAAAAAATTAAAGAGATATCAATCTCTAACATAAATTTGTTTTAATTTAACGTAATTCTCGTTATAAAAAGATAATAATTGAAGGGAAAATAATTTAATTTAATTAGACTTGATTATAAAGTTTGAAAACTTTATTATCATATATAAGATATTTCATAAGTAAAAATCAATATTGAATATTATATTTTATTATGAGCTAATAGGTATTTAATTATAATCAATTAAAATGTTAGTTAAAATTTAAAATATGTTTCAATTAAATTATTAAAAGATTTTGAACCATTTTTGGAAAGGCATATACTCTACAAAATCTAGTATTCTTTGCATATCCTTATGTATACTGCTCATAAAATTTTCTCAATTTGTTTATGTAAATATTATTTAGGCAAAAATTATGAATTGTCTCTTACATTTTCTAAAAATTGTAAATTAGTTTTTGCCATTATTTAAGATATCATGTTATACTTAATATTTTCAAAATAACACTAGTAACACCTTAAATGCTTACAAAATTAAGTTTTTGGCAATTTTTAACGCATGAGTTACCAATTTAGTCTATGTAGTGTCACAAGTAGATAATTTAGACTCAGCAGACATTAATGTAATCTCAAAAAAATTTCTTCAAATAATAATTCACAAAATTTTAAATAATTTTCTATATATTATTGTATACGGTACTACTCTTACACCTTATTTAAAGTGTAATAAGTACTATATATTTTAATAATATTAGAAAATAAAATGGTATATTAATAAATTTTATAAAACTTTCATGAAATATTAAAATATAAATGTTACTTTTAATCAGTTATTTAAGATCGAACTTCTATTATGATTCTCACTTAATTTATCGATTTCAAAAAGAAACTTTTTAAAAAATAAAAATTAAGTTTCATAACAAAGTTCACTTTTATGATTATGTGTTGATGGGATTATGATTATCATTAATTAACTTCTATAAATTAGATAATCTTATATTTTGAAAAACTAAAAAAAAAAAAAAATCCTTCCATTGTGCAGTAGGTATTTATCATTCTCCATCATCTACAGTTCTTATTTACTTCGTAAAAATAGCAAAGAGAACAGAAACTGATTAATTGGCAACTCTGACTTAATTTTCAACCAAGGATTCCCATGAATAGCATTGAAAATTAAAGATCTCGTGAAGCATCTTAACCAAGCTTACATCAAAATACAAAGAGTTTAATTAGCCAAGCTTGCTAAGAACATCATTAAGAGCAGACACAGTTTCAGCGTAGAACTTCTCTGCTTGTGGAGTGCTCTTGATTTTTGCTGCATGATCCAGCTGCAAAGCAAAACAAGACTTGAATCTTTTTTTTTTTTTTTGGGAATCAATTTTCCAGTAAAGAAAAACACAACTTTTGACAATGACCATTAAAACTTTCTATCAATGTTTCCATAGTGAGATTACCTCGCTGATGGTTTGGAAAAGCTTTCCAGTCAGTTCCTTGAGAGGTTTCTTATCTTCCTTGGTCTTAGCAGAAATAACAGTGTTAAGGTCATAGCGAAGATACGAGGCCTTGAGACGAAGATCATTTTGGACATATGGCCATGCCTTCTTATCTATCAACGCCTTCACTCCAACTATGTCCTTCGCCGACTCCTTCGCTCTCGCCGCGGCCTGTGCCGGTGAAAGCGGCTGTATGAAGAACCTATCCTTCAGTGGCAGGTCAAGGTCTCTTGGTTCATCCGAGTTCAGAGTCCCAGCTGCCATCAACCAACAAAATTAACACTGACGTAGTATTCGTTGCAGTGTCATTTAATATTTAAGAAAATAATGGTTGTTAACTTACGGAGACCACCGGATGGAGGTGGAGCAGGGCCGACCTTGATAGGGATGGCTTCAGCAGCGAGCACAGCCTGAACGAATGACCCTGAAACCAATCCGGCGGCAATGAGACCCAGCATGGCTCTGCGGCCGGTTTCAGGCTCGTTAGCAGCCTGCTGAGCTCTAACAGCGAGTAGCGGGCGGGTGGCAGAAACACGGGCAGTGTTGGTAAAGCGGGTTGAGCCACTGAGCTGGAGGCTGCCTTCGAGCAAGCCAGCCATGGAAGCCAATGAATGTGCCATTGTCAATCGCTTTGATTGCCTGTGCCTTGGCTTTTTTGTTTTTGTTTTATTTCTATTGGAAACTGGGTGGCAACAGGTGGAATTATTATTATATTTTTGTTATGTGATGTAGATCATCTCTAATCTCTATGCAAGAACCTTATCCACCACTTCCTTTAATGGATAAGCTGGATATGGTATTCTCCAATGGTTGGTTCACACCTTTGTTCTCCCACGTGACATTGTTGTGATCCAGTAGCACATTGACAAGTGGACTAGTAGGAATAATGCTAATTCGCAGTTAATCTGTCTTTGTAATTTATATAAACATATTCGCTACGAATTAAAGAAAATATCTGCAATAGCGTCTGACAGATGTTTCCCTCGTTCGTACTTATGGAAAAAGAAAATTAAAGTTACAGTAGAGCTCATAATGTTTTCCATTTTATTATTAAAATAGACAGCAAGACAAGTAAGAACATGCAAATAGGAGTTAGACCGATGCAACCAACCTTAATAAATTTATCACCGACGTTTGAAAGGGGAAATTTATCACCAACGTTTTAAAAGATTAAGGGAAAACTAAACCAATAATATAAGAAGTTCAAAATTTTAAAAATTAATTAATATTAAGATTGAATAAATTTTTTAAATATAATTAAAAGAAATTATTATAACGTATCAAAAATTTTGAAATGTAATTAAAACTGATCAATATATTAAGAAACTGATTAGTTTTTAACAACAAGAGTTATTAAAATATATCGAACTGAAAAGTTAAAAATTAAACTAAAAAATTGATAAATTTAAAATTTTTACGGTTAAACTGATTTAATTTTTTAATCATTTTTATAACAATAAACTATCAAATCAATTCATATAAATTAGAATACGTTATAATAAGTTGCCAAACCAAATTAAACTAGTTCATTAAGTTGAATATCACCCTTTAAAAATAGGGATTCTCTAGTTAATTTTTTTTTATTATTTATATTTCACTAACAAACTTTGTTCAAGTTCAAGGTAAACAGAAGTAATTAAAATTTCTAATTTCTAATTTATCGTTTAATCTTTAATTTTGCATTTATTTTTCATGGTCAATATTCTTATCACTTCTTCAAAAACATGTTTTTAATATATTATTTTAACTTACACTTTTCATTTTTTTATTAATAATTGATCCAATACAATATTATTTAAATTTTAAATAAAATATGTATTTGTTTCACTAAAAATTTTGTTATACTAGTTAAAATCACTATTGTGAGACCCCAAACTATACCCTCTAGTAGGAATGTTTCATGTCTATGAAAGTATTTGTAATCGGTATGAAGGGAATTATTAGTGATATTTCAGTAATTTGTGTTAATTGTGTTATACATGCATAAATATACATTAATCATTGACTAAATTGCTAAATATAATTAAGATGGCATGCAATTTCATAGAATAAGATAAATATGTGGCCATTTTTGTAATTAATCAAAGGTGAAAAGTAGAAACCAATAAGATTGAGTCATATGTCATGTCCCACAATATAAGAATTAGCCATATGACATGTCACCCACCAAAAAATTTACTTAAACACATGAAGAGGAAGAAGGGAGGGTCGACCATCAGAAGTTTGAGCCTCTTTTTTCATCCAAAGTCTTGTGAAATTTGATCTATTAAGGGATTTGAAAGAAAACATAAGAAATTTGTGCATTTAAGTTTAAGGTGAGTTGGTTTTATGTTTTGGTGTGAACATTAGCTCCTTCCTTATATCCTCTTCATCTAGGATTTGTTATGTATAAGTGATTGTTGAAGATGAGTTTTGAATGGATATGTTATGAGTGGAAGTGCAGAAGACCAAAGAAGGGAAGCAAGTGGAGTGAAGAATTAGGGTTTTGATCACTCTCTTAAAAGGTATGGAAATTTTGATATGTTGTTTGAGTTTTTGAGTGTAACGTGAGGAGTTTTGTTAAGAGAAGTATTCTATACAAAAATGGGATGTTGCTGGTTCATTTGGATGTGTTTTTAGCGTTGCTCTTGCATAATAAAACTGAAGTGAGTTAATTGGAGTGTGTATCTCGTTAGATGGAGTGGTTCCACTGAATAGGCTTATATATTTTAGCCATATTTTCACTTGTAGATATTCAAATGGTATAATTTTAATTGGAGATTAAACTACAGACATAGGTCTACAACTTTCATAAAGGAATAGAATTTGAGTACTATTTTAAAGGTTTTGAAATTTAGCTTAAAGTTGAGTTCTGGTTATTGTCCTTATTTTAGGACAGCCTGTAGTATTTTGGATATAACTCTTGGGATACTACACCAAATTAAATGAAATTTATACCATGAGAAAATTAATACACAGAGGAAAATTTTTATAGAAGACAATGTTGTCTAAAATGTAACATACCACTCCCATAAAGTATATGCCCGAACGTACCGATGAGTATTCGAGAATATACTCTACGAGAATGGCACGTTAAGAAGATCAAATCAATTCATTTAAGGCATCACACATGTTACCAGCATTTCAATAGTCATTTTGTTCCAATTTCATTCACAAACATATAGGGTTGCAATTGTCATTACACTTTAGAATTCAAATGTACATTGTACAATAGTTGAGAGATGCAATTCTTGATACAAAAATAACTAAAGACATCTGTAGGTACAACTGATCCTGACACTGACCCATGTCCAAATGTAGTAACTATACTTCTGCTAGATTAGCTAGATCTCTTCTAGACCTGAAAAACAATGTTGCAAATTTGATGAGTTTGTGAACTCAGTGAGTGAACCGTCATCTATGTGCTCACTTATGTCAAAACATAAGACAAATCATAATCCAATTCACAAGCAAATCATATAATCCAATATTGAATACCACATCACAATTTATCATGCCTCAACAAGTACAACTTGTATAACATTTCACATCACTATTTCAAAACAATCCAATAATTCACTTCAATCATCCATGTGATACATATCAAGTTGTATATGCAAATGCACATGTGACTCTATTTATTTTTGCTTTATTATGACCGAGTGCCTATACTGTCCCGTGTCCATTGTGGACACCAGACTTAGTTCCTTTACTATCCTGTATTCGTTGTAGATACCGAGCTTATTATTATCTGAGCCTGAGGCTCTTTTGTGCACAATCGTGAGCTTAAAGCTCTTTTCTCTCATTGGTCACTCTAGTCATAACTCCTTTATCTGATCATGCATTTTAGTGCAATGAGATGCAACACTTCACATGTTATGCTTTCAGTACTTTCATTCAGTGTACTCATATCATATAACAAATTCTTCGGGTCTAAGCTGGCATTCATCATTTAGTTTTTCACACATTTAATATTTCATATACAATTCAAACAGAGGCTCATATAATGAGTTTACACATCTAGGTTAATTCACAGTACACTCCAAATAAGCTATTGTCTTGATGATCCGGTAATGTCTGGATGCTGATGATCGACTTGTGCATCTATAGTCATGCAATACACACATAGTTCATACATCAATAAGTTACTTCATGAGATGAATATACAATCATGCACATGTATATGTATCATGTTTCAATGCATGCTCAATTGACCTTCTGGGTATGTATTCTTATGCAAAGATCTTGATTCACTCTTAATTCATCAATCTTATATTTATCAAATTCTCTTTCATACTTGCTTCATATTTTTCAATTTTCATTTATCCATACTTAACAAACTCTTTACTCATTGATCAGGCAACAATATGGGTTCATTCTTAGCCTTAATTAACTCCAAATCCACCAAATTAGAGTGACTTATCCCCAATTGATTCAACATATACATAAAACTGAACTCATCATTCCAGAGCATTGCCCAATATCGTGAGGGTCCTTCCCAAAATTGTGATAGGAGAATCCTTAAATTTGAAATGAAATAGAAAGATGCTTTAGATACAAGATGAGTTATATATGAAAGGTTGGTGGTTAAAAGCTGGAAAATGTAATTGAAACATGATCATTGAGTATGTTTCGGTGTTTTAGCCATAACTTTTTTCTCTATTTATCCAAATGAGATGATTCTTAATTTGGATTAAATTAGAGAGTTAGTGCTACAAATTGTCAGATGAAATTGAGTTTTAATTCAGTCTCTAAGAATTTCAATTTTTGGATGGAATTTGAGCACATAATATTGTTTTAGTATAAGAACAGTCCAAAAATATTTGGCGTATAACTTTTAGACTATGGAATCAAATTGAACAATTTTGGTATTATTAGAAAATTAAGACAATGAGGAACATTTTTCTAGAAGGAAGTGTTATCAAATTCCTTCAATTACATGATTAGAAAAAGGTCTTAATTTTTGGAGGGAGTTAAGCATGATTTAAATAATTTTGAGGTCTTGCTAGATTAATTATTTTATTTGGAGTTAATTATTATATTAATGTTGGTAGGATTTTAAAATATGGTTTAGTTGAATTAAGTCGTAAGAGTATGTATGTATGAGGGCTTTTTGGGAAGATCACTTAAGCATTTAAGTTACAAGGCATATATGTAAGGGTAAAATGGACATTATTCAATCATTAATGGTATAAAAGGAAGAAGAAAAGAGTGTCTTACATTTGGAAGAGGCAAAAATGTGATTTGGGGATAGAAAAGAAGAGAGAGAGTCGTAGAGAAGAGAGAAAGGAGAGAAAAAGAAGAAAAAGCTAGGGTTTCTTCATTTTTTGGTTTTCAAGAGGATTCTGAAGTTTATTCAAGTAGGAAAAAGGAAGAGGAGGATGATAGCTTCCATTAGAGCCAACAAACTCTTTATTTGGTGAAGAATCAAGGTAAGAGTATTTTTTATTTGTTGGATTTTGAAGGGGTTTTGGTTTATATATCTTAAGAAATGTATGGGTTTAAGAATTCAAGAATCAATCTTGGTGAATATGTCTTATGGGTTTCTCAGTTGGAATGCCTATTGATTTGGAAATTTTGCCTTTGATGAATGAAATCAAGAGAGGCAAGAGGAGCAAGAGTAGAGGCTTTTTAAGCAAGGTTTTTAAGAAAGGAATATTGAGTAATGAGCCACTAAGGTTTCTTTTTCCAAATCAAGAAAATAAAAGGATTTCAATTAAATGTTGCTTTTATT
>JAOQMQ010000002.1:26282063-26292125 GCA_027563845.1 Erythroxylum subrotundum
GTATTTTTGTTTTAAGCATGAATGGTACGAGGTATGTAAATGAAGTTAATTGCTGTGTAGATTCACTGAATTAATTACATTGTGGATGAGTATGTTAAGATGTGAATGCTTGCTTCCGCAGTTTCTTTCTTTTGTTGTCCCGATGAATCACTCTGGGTTCAGCCTTGGGGTTGGGGCTCGGGCCCAACGGTCTCCGTTTGTGATTCTATTTGGATAGTTGGGCTCCCGGAACGGGGTCTGGTACTGTTCGACCGGGTCCCGGGAACGGGGTCCAGCAGTTGCCGTTTGGGCAATCTGTTTTCAAGTCACGAATTACATGTTATGTGGGTTTGGTTTGGTCCGTTCTGTTTTGTCAGCTGCACTTATCTAAAGGCTTCTCCCACCTACCCGTTAGTGGCATGGAGCTCCTTCATGGACTCCCTTACGACTACACAAAACCACTATGTGGGATTGTGTTAGTTCGTTCTGTTCACGACTAAACAGGTTCATATGTGGGAATGTGTTAGTACGTTCTGTTACGGACTACCCAAACCATTATGATGTGCTTATACGTTTACATGTGTTTACAAGTTTGATAAATGCATGATTTATGTTGCTTATGAAATGTTTGATTGACAAGAATTTGAGAAACATGTGTTTTATGATTTAATAAGAATTTTCAATGGCAATGAAATTTTCGAATGGTTTTGTTTATTATCCATTATAAACTTGTTACTCACGAGTTTTAAGCTCATCCCTACTTTCTGTCCCATCTTCAGGTGAAGAGAATGAGATCGAGTAATCAAGATTCGAGGCAACATTTCGATTATGCATATTTTGTATTTAAAGTTAGATTTTGTAAAAGCAAGACTTTAGATGCATTTCAAGAACTATTGGGTTTTACATTTTTTGTATTTTGGGTTTTGATATTGATGATGTATTGTGGCATGAGATGCCATTAAGGCTTTGTAAACACTTATCTTATGATGTTAATCATATGAATTGTGTATGGATGATATGAGTTGAGTTGGAACTAGATGTATTTGACGAAGTTTTCCGATCGAGATGATGAACTTTGAACATGAATTGTTGTTATATATATACATAAGTGAAATGTTATGGAAAAGAAAGATAGGAATTATTACTGATGAGATGTAGTTGAATATGAAGGGTCAAATGAATTGAGGTTGGGAGTTTGATGAATTCCAATTGGTAGTTGAATTGTTATGAATGATGTTGTAATAAAGGAAGTGAAGTTGGGAAAATTTTCAATTTTTTCATGAGAGTAAAATGTGTATTCTGACTTCCAGGGGAAAACTGGATCGATTTAGGTTGAATTAGACAAAGTTGTCTAAATGGAAGTTGTAGCTTGTCTTTATATCTTTCTAAGGATATAAAGCACAATTTTTGGATATCGGAGTTGAGAGATATGATCGTTTGAGTTGGTAATGTTGCATAGGATATGTATACCAAATAACTAGAGTATATGAAGCGATATCGCACTAGAAAGAGTTGATTTTGGGAAGATTATGAATAAAAGGGATGTTAGGATGGATTTAGGATCCATTGGAGGGGTCTTGGAGGGTAAAATTTTTTGTTACATCTGAAGGTTACACGGTCTGCCCGTGTGGAATCACAAAGGCCATGTAATCCTGATGCTGAAAATCTCCCAGACCAGAAAGTCACACGACCTGACTGTGTATATTCACACTGTCCGTGCTTTGTCCAAATGACAGAATTTCACTTCAGAGTCTTCACTAAAGTTGTAGAGCTAGAAGTTCTCTTTCAAACCGTCCAAGAACAAAGTCAATCCGACTTTTGTAGTGCAAGGTATAGTCATTGCGCCAAGGCAGGGACAAAATGGTTAATGACATAAACATGTTAGATTCTTTTGGCCATAACTTCATCATCCGACCTCCAAATGAAGTGATTCTTGAAGCATTAGATTCCTAACATGTTTTCCTATCTCTAAAAAATTGGTATGAATTGGTGTTGATTTGAAAAATATTGATGGAAAGAAATTGAGGGGTTGGTTGGGAGAGCATGATTGGGCCATGAATATACTTTGGTTTCTTAAGCATATCTTGAGCTATAGAGCTCCACTATAGAGATGGTTCTTACTCTAAAATAAACTAGAGACATAGAACTACAATTGTTTTGAAGAAGTCAAATTGTGATTATTGTGATTCCGCTATGTGACCTCGCCCTTTTTGGTTTGAGATGTTATAAGAATGATGATGAACCGTTGATGGCAAATGAGGGTACTTAAAGTAATGCTAACAAGGAAACCCACTCATTCTTTATGAGGGTTAAATAAATTAACCCTACGGGGTAATACGCTCACGTTTAATGGTTCAAGAGTTGGGTTCCGAAATCGGTGCCCAACATGTATGGTATCAAAGCAAAAGTTGGATTCCGGAAACAAGCGGGATCCAACATGTTTGGTATCAAAGCAAGAGTTGGACTCCGGAAACAAGTGGGGTCCAACGGATATGGTATCAGAGTAAGAAGATGAATCGATGATGGTTAAGGAGACTTCATGGGAACACACTCAAGTATCATGATTTCGTAGGAGTTGGACTCCGGAAACAAGCGGGATCCAACAAGTCGGGTATCACCCTCATTTTAGCACAAACATGAATTTTTTTCCTTTTCTAAATGCTACTGAATCTCATCCAAACTCTTTCGGATGTCACTAGAACTTAGCAAACCAAGTTATACGAGTAAAATAAAACTCATGCTTATAATGTGTAATTACTTAAATGCTTTCATTGATGAATTATTAAAAAAGGACTATGTTCATAAAGTATACTAAATTTGATTGGGCATGATGAATGTTTTCAGATTATAATGCAAGCATTAAGGAATGAGTTTGAATGTATGAATTATTCCTCTTTAATGTCCTAATGATTAGTTTTAACCTGCCAAGTCTTAGTTGTTGGTAAATAGGCATGCCTAGAAGGGTCTGCAGCTGCTTCTGTTATGAGACACTACAATGTCTTCTATTTTAGAGACTTAAGTCTCTTTTTTTTAGTGGTTATTGCCTCTTTTAAAGATACCAATTATAGGTAGCTGATTGATGGTTTGGTTGTATGTAAGTTTTAATTATTAACCTTTGATAATTCGTAAGCACACAGTTCGTTAGCGTAGTACCAAAGGTGTCAACCCCACGAGGAGGGAGTTAATCTAATCCTAAATTTTAAGGCCAGAAACAATAAAATAAATTCAAGTTACACGAAAATAATATGAGAATTTAATTCAATCAATCAATTTAAGAGTTAAATATGAAAATATTGATTACTAAGCAATTTGCAACCCACCCAAGAATCAACCGAAAGAAATTACCAATTAAGAGAAGGGAAATTTACCTATCCTTAATGCTAACCTAACAGATTATGAATTATTGGATTATTGTTAGGCTATCCTAGGGTTGATTACTCTCTCTCGAGTTATAACCAGTAATCCTAAATCATAAACCGTAACCAGATTATGGAGGTTGCAATCTCTCAATTCGCAACCTATCTAAAACCCTAATTAGTTCTGAAGTTCTCTAATAAATTATCGGAAACCTATGCAAGATCTCTCTTCGCATAAATTCTCAATCTGATTCAATTCTTGTTTCTATTAATTCACCTAACTCTTGTTAGTCCAATTTAATTATTTTTCATTCGATTTACCCTCTTAGTTTATTATTGAATTATGCAATCACATAATCAACCATAACACAATCTAATAAACACATAACAATAAGAATTTTATTAATTCAAGAATAAAATTTTGAAGGTGAGTTTCGAACATCCTTAACATTATAGATCCTATCATCAATTGTTCAATCCAATTCTATACAATAATAAAACTGAAAATAAATAAGAAATACAATCTAAATGGATGATGGGAGGCAGCGACATCGGGAAACCTCCTAATTCGAGAAGTACATCGAGTTAGCTTCTACTCCTCTTCTCTCTTCCTTCTTCTCTTCCTCTATCTCTCAATGATTTCTCTCTAGGGTTTCTCAAGGTGGCTGATGAAAAATCTCCCTAGGGTTTTTCCAGGGTCTAAAAGGTCCCAAAAATCTCTCGAAACTTGACGTTCTTGAGTGTCTGCGCGCCTACTTGACTCATGCCACTACTGCGGCCCTGTAGGCCACGATCATGGCTCACATCTAAGCCTTTTGTCAAGATCGTGACATGTAAGCTATGATCGTGGGCCATTCCCTGGGATTCTGTCACGATCGTAGGCCATTCCTTGGGCTTCTGTCACGATCGTGGCCTGACATGCCACGATTGTGAGCTGTTGTTTCAGCCTGAATGTCTCTAAAACTCCTTCGTTCTTTGATGTTGACTCTGAAACACCATTAAACACATCAAGTTATCTCAAAAACATAATATTTAAGCTCAAAGACTTGTACTAACCTAGAAAACACTTAAAACATAAATAATTAACAAATTAATTGATCGAGCATTTGATGTGTGTATGTTTTAATAAATACCCTTGATAATCCACAAGCGCACAATTTGTTCACGTAGTACCTAAGGTGCCAATCCTACGAGGAGGAATTATCTAATCCTAAAATCTAAGGTTAAAATAAATTGCATAAATTCAAGATATAATGGAACTAAAATGAGAATTCAATTTAATCAATCAAATCAAATTAAGAATCAATCACGAAAATATTAATAATTCAACAATTTCAACACACACACACAAATCATCCTAAGAGAATTATCAACTGAGAGAAAAGGAAATTTACTTATCCTTAATGCTAACCTAATTGATTATGAATTATCGGATTATTGGTTCTAGACAATCCTAAGGCTGATTAATCTCTCTAGTTATAACCATTAATCCTAAATTGTAAACCCTAATCAAATTATGGAAATTGTAATCTCTCGATTAACAATCTATCCATAACCTTAACTAGATCTGAGGTTATCCAACAAACTATCGGGAACCTATGCAAGATCTCTCTTTGCATAATTACCGATTTTATTTAATTCTTGTTCTATTAAATCACTTAACTCTCGTTAGCCCAATTTAATTATTTTTCATTCAATTCACCCTCTTATTTTATTGCCAAACTATGCAATCACAAGATTTAATCACAATAAATCCAATAAACATAAAAACAATCAGATTTCATTAAATCAAGAATAGAAATCCAAAGGTGAGTTTAAAACATCCTCAACAATTAGAGCCTATCATCAACTATTCAATCCAATTCTATATAATGATAAAACTAAAAATAAATAGGAAATAAAAATCGAAATGGAGGATGGGAGGTAGCAACGTTGGTAAAACTTTTGATCCAGGAAGTACGTCGAGTCAACTTCTTCTCCACTTCTCTCTTCCTTCTTCTCTTTCTCAATCTCTCAATGAATTCTCTCTAGGGTTTCTTCAAAGTCACTGATGTCAAAAGCTTTTTCTACTTCTTTGTCCTGTTCTTTAAATATCTTTTGTGTTTTGAGCAGCTCCAGGGTTTTTCTGGGGTCTGAAATGTCCAAAAAATCCCTTTAAGTGTCTGCACATCTATGCACATGGACCATGATTGTAGGTCAACTCCAGTGCTTCTGTCATGATCGTGGCCTATTGTGACAGGATCATGGGCCGTTGTTTTAGCCCGAATGTCTCCGAAACTTCTCCGTTCTTGGATGTTGACCTCGAAACACTAACAAATACATCAAGGTACCTTAAAAACATAATATTTAAGCTCAAAGACTTGTACTAACCCATTGAAAAAACTTAAACACCAATAATTAACAAACTAACACAATTCTAACCTAAACACATTCTAAACGATTGAATTAATAATTAAATACATATCAAAACAAATCTGAAAATATGATGAAATTTACACTTATCAACATCCTCACACTTAAACGTTTGCTTATCGTCAAGCAAACAAAATAGCAAAAACACAAAAATCATAAAGCACACAATGCAATAATGAGACAATGGCTTCAACTTCATGAAATAAATTTAACTTTAAACACAATCATTTAAGTTATTTCAAATTATTAAATGCAACATTTGCATCAAAGGGCTCTGGACTAAACATACATACTAATCAAAACTCAAATGTCAAGATACTCACCCTTTTTAATTTTACACACACATTAATAATTCTTTGGTCAGTCAAACTTTGTAATTACACCTAAATATGTGTTCATGAAAAGTCAAGCTATTTACAAGTTCGGTAGGTTTTATTAGACACTTTTTTTATTGAGCATGGACTTAGTCTTTTACTTGGAGGCAAACATTGGTGATGAATGTCGATCCGGTTACTCGACTAAGTCATATTTTTTTTGTTAAGCTGCTTGGTTGAAACGTCATTATAGCCTTTTGACTCGAAGGCACACATTTGTGATGTGTGTCGATCTAGTTACTTAGCTACATCATGTTCTCAACTGCTACTAGCTCTATTTATAACTCATAGGCTAGCGGAATAGTTATTTATTTAAAATTAACCGACATTTTTTTATTGCCTACCTTGTTGCTTAAGCTACTTATTTTCATGAAAAAAATACTAGCATAGCTACTTAAGTCGAAAGACCTAAAATTATGAATGAGAGTGACAATTTAGAGGGTGACAAACTCACACTAAATCCTAATTAACTTGCATTTTTAGCCAAAGAACCAAATTCACTAATTTTGCAAGCTAATGACCCTTCACAACCTAATAGACTCTGTTCAAAATTAAATGAATTTCAATCCATCCATGCCATTGACACATTGACACAATTCACAAAATGCAACCTAACAAACTATCATACTATATGCCAAATTCACATTCAACGTAAAACATATAACCCTCCCCACACTTGAATAACACATTGTACTCATTGTGAGAAGGAGGCAAATAAACATACATGGTAAGAAGAAACATAAATTAAAGTGCAAACAAGAATAAAATAAGGACTAAATTTTAAAAGAAAAGGGTTATAACAAAGCCTCATGGTGATGGAGGCGGGGATGGTGTCGGAGGTGGCAGTTGGACGCCTTAAGCCTCGAAGTAATGATGGATATGATGCATATCTTGGCTCTGACATCATTTAGTTTGGGCCATCTTCTTCATTCTTCTAGAGTTCTCTGCAAGGGTATTTGTAATTACCTTGGTGTTCGTGGATATTGTATCGAGCACTTTCTTCAAGTACAGTTCATCGGTATCTTGCTTCTCTTCGAACTCCTAACTAGTTGAGTCCTATTATGCTTGCTAAGGCGGTGTTGTGCTCAAACTCGCCTGACTAGTCTTGATTTTCACATGAGTCTATTGGATGATGATGATGATGATTTAGAAAATCTGGCAGGTGGACTGTTAAACCACTACAGTCCACAACATAATACTCAACGATGGTGGAAACCAAGTACCCCATACCTAAATTGTTGCTCCTCTTATGTAAAGTTGCATTAATAGCGTTCAACATATGTGTGGAGGTGCACACTGGGATGCTATGATCCTTGCACCACAATAGGGAAAGTTCCTTTGTTGAGCACTTGTTGGTTTGTGATTTATCGAAAACCAATTGACACATGAATTTGTGCACTAATAAGTCCTCATGGGTTATTATAATGTTGTGGTGGACATTTTTAGTGTCAAATTGCTCTAACCCAGTAAGCTCTTTCCAATAGGGAGAAGCAAGAAAGTCATCATTCTGATCGATAATGGAATATTCGAGGAACCCATAAATATCACATATGATTTTGATGTTCAACTCATAATTTTTCCCCGTAACCTAAACCACATTTCTTTAGGGTTATTAGGTTCGTAATATAGGGAAGTAAAGAATTCTAGAGTGAGCACCTCGTATATAGGATATTGGAAGTGTATGAACTTCGCCCACTGAATTCTTTCTGTTGAGTTATCTACCTTATCTCGCAATTCTAGCCTATCAACTATATCAAAATCAAAATATTTCAGGACTACAATTTTTTTAGCTTGAGGGATTGGAAATGAATACCTTCCTCCTCTGTGTAGGTAGGGAAGGGTGCTCCGAAGTTTGTACCCCTGTTCCTTTGCTCTCGTCCTGTGACTCGGGTTAATCCCGACGATTGATCGAGCTTTGCTGATTGTTTAATACACGACATACTGGCTTGCAAGTAGGTAGAAGTTGGAGGAGACTGGAAGTTGGAATTTGGTTAGAGAGAAGTGAGAGTGTTTGGAGGTTCTAAACTTAGAGAAATAAAGTTAAAATGAAAGTGAGTGAAAAAGTGAAGTAAGAAATGAATATATAGGTGAATGGAGGGTAAAATGGTAACAAATGAAATTGAATTTCGCATGTCTCTTTTTACACTACCGCAAGCCACGATCATGGTCTAGCAATATTTCCACCAATTTCTGATTTATTTTCTTTTTTTGTCCTTCTACCATTCCCGAAATCGCTTCTTAGCTCATTATCGCTCTTTCACCTCTCTTTTTGCTTACTTCCTCGATCATCTAATTCATATCGAAGTCTTATGCCTTCCCAATTTTATTTGGAAATGAAATAACCTAACTACAGAATTTAAACTATCTAAAAAGAAATCAAAGAAAATAACATGAAATTAATAATCTATGGGTTGCCTCCCATGCATTGCTTCTTTTAACACCAGTAGCTCAACGCTCTTCTTATGATCAAAGTGGTTTAAATGAATAGTGCAATGGTAGCGCAGTCATCAATCGTACCATTTACATATGAGATACCATGTCTTGGGTTCCACCTTCCTTCTGTTTCACTTTCTTTCGCTTTTTCCTCCACGATTTTTTCTTTCTAAACGCATTCCTAGGGTCCTTAATATCTTCCTATTGTCCTCGAGGTTTGGTTTTATCGAAGTTAACTGGAGGTAAATGAGAATTATTATCTTTCTTCGACACAATAAAGGTTATTTGGTTGCCTCCAACCCTCAGAGTTAGTTTACCCCCATCAATGTCAATTATTAAGCGAGCAGTAGCTATGAATGGTCATCTAAGGACCATAGGGGTTTCCACGTCTTCTCCAATATCCAATATAAAGAATTTTGTAGGGGAGATAAAAATACCAATCTGCACTTGGACGTCCTTAATAATCCCCTTCGGCTGATGAACTGTTATGTCCACCATCTTTACTAGCATCTTTATTGGTGTTGGACCCCGATCTTTTAGTGGAATTTAGAAATATAAAATGAAATTGAATGAGTGTTTTTGTATATGTATTGAGTTATAGATGAATTTGTGCTTTAAGAAAATTAATGAGAAAAGAATTGATTAGTTTTGATGGCTTTGATATTTGAGTAGATTTGTATGAGTTATGAGAGCAAAGTGAATGAGTTGATTGAAATGGAAGTTGAAAATTAAGAAATAAAGAGTGAAAGTGTGAGAATTTGTTGAATTATGAAAGTTTGACTTTTTGGAGATAGAGAGTTGACTTTTTTATTTAAGCAGTTTTTGAGAAAATGATCTTCATGAGAATTGTAGCTTCTGTTGAAAGCTTTCGGTCGCCATGAAGTATGACATTTTTTGATATCGGGATTGAAAGTTATGATTTTTCGAAGTTAAGTGTATTTTGCTTTGTGTTTGGAAAGTGTTCATAGAGTAAGTTTGCGTGTACTATGCTTTGAGGCCAATCGCCGTACTGATGTGGTCTGAATTGGGGTAAGTGGTCTACATAAAAGTTGTAGCTTGTCTTTCAATCTTCTTAACGCTATAAAGTATGCAATTTTTGGATGTGGGAATTGGAAGATATGAAATTTGAAAGTTTGGATATTGTTTAGGTGATGTTTAACAGGGCAGAATCTTTGAGTGAAAAATTGACCTATTTAGAGGTTGAAATTGCCTTTAAGTGCTTCATGAAATTTTTAGATTATGTTTTTATCTTTCCATTGATATAAAGTATGAAAATTTTGAACTATGAAATAGGAAGTTATGATTTTTACAAGTTGCTGTTACTGTTTGGCATGATTATTAGTGGACAGCAAGTTTGAAGTGGTTTTTGACTCCCTTAGAGGCCAAATTGATTTTTCTGTCCTTCATGGAAGTTGTAGAGCTTCCTTTTAGCTTTCTATTGATACCAAAGTTGTCAAATTTGGAGTTCGGGATCAAGAGTTATGATTTTTGGAAAATTCGGTTATACA
>JAOQMQ010000002.1:26392471-26404141 GCA_027563845.1 Erythroxylum subrotundum
AAAAGATAGAAACATTGAAAAGTTACCCTGAGAAGAGATCGACATCAAGAAGCAGATAATCCCATAGTACGAGAGCGCGAGTTCTAACAGTAAGAGAGAGTGTGAGTACAATCAAAGGATGGTACAGAAACAGCAACATCAAATACATTCTTCTGCTGCCTTAATCTAAAGATTGATAAGGTTAATCTAAAGATTGATAAGGAAACAAAACACATCTTGCCAAATTCACAACTGGGAAACACAAAAAGAGATGAAAAGATCCATAATTTTTATCACGAATCGAACTAATAGTCTGAACAGGAGAAAAGGGATTTAGGGTTTGCTTACCTTCGAGAAGCAAAAAATGTATCAAAAGAGAAACGGAGACAGAGACGGCAACCATACTTGGAATCGAATGTGGTCTTTTTAATGTAGAAAAGGAGAGGCAGAGGATGAGGAGCATGACGCGAGAAGAGATGCACACACGGTACGAAGGACGACGAGACAGAGACAGAGGACAGTACGAGACACACACACGGAGGACGACGGAGCAGATGTGGAGGAGGAAGAAAAAGAAATAAACAGCGTGTAGAACGAAGTCACGCACACACGGAGGACGACGGAGCAGATGTGGAGGAGGAAGAAAACGAAGGAAACAGTGTGCAGAAAAGAGGGGGACCGAAAAGAGGGGGGGAAGGGGGCTTAACTTGGTGCAAGGTTTTTAAAAAAAACCAAACGATGTTTTGTCGATAAAACGTCGGGGTTTTTATTTCTACGACGTTTTATCGGTAAAACGTCACAAAAAATCTTATAAATCTACGACGTTTTTATAAAACGTCATAAAAAGTTAAAATTTTTTGTGACGTTTTTTAAACATCACAAAAGGTCTTTACAATCCGTGACTTTTTTTTAATAAAACGTCATGAATTATCTCATTTTCTTGTAGTGTAGGTTGCCTCCAAAAAAGTGCTTTGGTTTAGGGTCGCTGGCTTGACTCCATATTTCCTCCTCATGTGACAAAATTGTGATCTTAGGTGTCAAATGTGGCTCCTCCACGTGAGGTTCTTCAAGTTAAGGTCTCAATTGATGATCTTTCATATTCAACATCTTCCCTATCGTCCAACTTTCAATCTTGACTGAGTTATGGAAAAGTTAGGATTTAAAATATTTGTAAGCTAGGCTCTTAAGTTAGTCTTGGCGGTCTGAATTTGGAGTTCCTTTATGGTCTAAGACCTATGAAATCTTATTTATGTTCCTTCTAGACTAGATGGCTCTGAAGAAGAGAACTGAGTTAAATTCCCCCTCTTTCCACCATGCAATTTTTTCTTTCTACCTAAGTAGGGGCTTATAGGCTTTAAGTGTTCATAAGTAATTGTTAAGATTGTCCTTCTCTTTTAGTCTCAATTTAGGATTAAGAGGATCAACGTATAACACTTCTTGAACAGCTTGAATTTCTTTTATAAATTTATAAACATCTTTTTTTAGGTCTTCTTTGAAGTGTGCTTTGTGAAATTCCTTTAGTTCTTTCTTGACAATCTTCAATCCGGTGACCAGTTTGTAAACTTGATAAACTTCAACTTGAGTATATATCCCTACTTAGTATATTGTCATATCCCTTCATTTTGGCCAGAAGATTGAAGAATCTAAAAAGCTCTTTAGTATCCACAGATGTGGCGTAATTTCTCAAGCCATTCAGAATGCACTAGGCATTTATCAAGATTTTCCCTAACTAGATTTCCTCCTTTTTTGTTGGACCAAGTGTAGTTATTACCCGTGGCGTAATTTCTCAAGCCATTCAAAATGCACTAGGTTTTCCTAACTAGATTTCCTCCTTTTTTGTTAGACAAAGTGTAGTTATTACCTTTATAAGTTAGATCACTAGCCTAATGTGGCCAATGCAAACTCTAAAGTTCTCATCTATGTGCCTTGCATTAGCTCTTATATTATATGTTTCATATGAAAAGAGAGTGTAGTTGAAGTCTCCCGTGATGATCTAAAGGATTTTCATATTAATGGCTATTTCTTCAAGGTTTTTCCATATAGGTAGTTTTCTATAAATAAAAATTAGAGGCATATACAAAAATTATACATAATTATTGCTGGACTTTAATATAGAGAAGTTGGTCAGTCTTTCTAGTAGAGAGGATTCGGGTGATTTTGAGGTTGAGAGTAACTATTATCTACCCAAGTGGTGAGAAGTATGATTTGAGAAGGTGTTGGAACTAATCAAGAGTGTTTCATGAGCTAAAATCTCTAATTTGATGTCTTATATAGAGGAGAAGGATTGGGATATTGTATTTTTTTCAGATTGAGGGTTAGGGTAGTAGGCTTTAGGTTCTATTAGGAACAACGTAAGGCTTGAGGATTCTGACGTTATTTCTAGGATATGAGATTTCTACTTCATTACTTTGAGTGTGTCAGGCAATGTTGTATGTTTATCAACTTCTAGGTGGATTTTTGCATAACCAACTCTTTCCATTTGTGTAGTTTTCTCATCAAGTCTCATAGGTTTGCGTAATGCACTTGTAAGTCAGTTGAGCATTATAATAATCCAATACTCTAGGGGGGTGTTGGGAAAGCAGACCTAGAGAGGAATCTTCTTGGGAGTGTTTTTTCAAGGTGTAATTTAGGGCTTTGTTTTCCAATAAACATAGGGGTTACCTGTCCAGTTCCAAGGTCCAAACTCAAAAGCCTAGGAGAACAGAGCCCTACATTATTTAATCCTACATATAGTGAGTTAAATTCATGTTACGTACGTCATCTTGAAGATAATCTTATGAAGTACAAAGTCATGAAGATAAATTCATGTTTCTTTTATCGGTGAGTACAAAGTCCTAATGAAAAGAAACATAATAGCGTGGGACAACCTCAGGTCCTCAAGGCATCATCACTCATTTGTCTCCTTTTGTAACTGATCCTATTTTCTATCGCCTTCAACTTATTTTCTGTACATGCCTTGTTTGGACAAAGCAAAGCGTTTAACGAAACCCTCCTATAAGAAAACTTGCCGCTCTCTAATTTATTGTCTCTAACAGGCGTTTCTAGCAGGGATGTCATTTGGCAGGAACCAAAAGAACAATAAGTCTATTCGTGATGGCCGTGAAGCAGGCCAGGGAAATGAGAAGAGCAAAATCAATATATATATATATATAAACACTTTCCGCTGAAAATGACTCGTCGAATTTTCAAGAATTGAGTGTAAGAAAATAGAGTATGGCTTCATCTACTCAGAACTCGGAGACCGTTTCTCATAGAGTTTATAAGAAGAGTGAGGCTATTTGTATATGTTTGTTCTGTACCCAAAAATAAAATAAGTAATTTCTAGTACTCTTTAGGAAAAACACAGAAGAAACGGTGAGAAGTTCGGTCATTACTGTCCAAGGGCATTAAATATATGTCTAAGTTAATCTTAATATTTAATAAAATGTATTAAGTTAGTATTCAGAAGTAGAACTTGTAATAATGATTTTATAAAAATATCCTAACTCATATTTCACGTTCTTAATTGTTTAATTTTCACATTTAATATTCTTAACAAGTATTTATATTATTCATTACTCGATGGTTCATTTTTCTTTTCTTCTATAACTTATGTAAGCAAAAATCTTTTGTTCATAAATACTAGTATCGATTTTTTATTAAATTATCATATATTTCATTTGCACCTTAAAAAACTTAAATTTAGAATGTTTGTGATATGTAAGTAAAAATAATATTAATAAGTTAAATGACATCTAGTAAAATTAAAATAATACATACCCGATTGAATGACACTATCATCATCATAATGAACAGACATAGCTTTTGGAATGGATGACTACTCCAAAACAACTAATTTGCCTAATCTTGTACGGGTCATCGGGACATTGTCATCACCTCCATTTTCATGTATGTTCTCTTGAAAATTCGAGGAAGCTTTATATAACACATAGTATATATACAATCACATGTTCATCTAATAGCTTCCTAATAGAAAATGAGATATGAATTTTGAGAAGTCATAATGAGATCCATCAATTGTCACGGAGCTCAATCTTTGCTTTGCTGTACAACATCTTTCTGCTTTAGGTAGCCGTTCGGATTAGTTCTTGTGCTAGTATGGAGAATCACGGTATAACCCTTTTTTTCTCTTTTTTTTAAATAAAAATTTTGGAACGTTTAATTATTAGAATTTGACATAAAACTTGGATTCTTATTCACTTTCTTGGCAAAATTGCAATGATGATTTAGCATAAACTGAGTAGTTGAACGTATAGGATTTTCTCACCATATTCAACGTTCTCTTATGCGGATTCGTGTAAATAAAACTCTCAATTTCAAATTATTTCAAGTAGATATATCAACACAGATTTGATAATTTTTACCAAAATAGGAATCACCCATTTATTCAATCAACTTCTCATGGTTTCTGTTTTGTTTCACTTACCTATTTCATTTATTCATCCCCTCTTGTGTCTTTTAAGCTGGTGAATCGGCTATATGGATGTCATGAACAAAGGATTTGACTTCTCAAAATCACACGTTCATCATAATGAGATCTAATTCCGATGATACTAAAAACCTTGAAGAAGAAAATCAGCCATTAAAGGCAAGCGATGATTAGATTTTGATGAGTAGATTTGTTATGCATCGATTTATTCTTTGGGAGGGAGAATTCTACCAAATACCTCCCATCAAAGCTTATTTCCACCATTGGAAACTATTTGCCATGTCAACATTTCGCGATGAATTTATGTTAACAGTTTTATTCTTAAAATTTAATAGAAACAAAAAACAAATCATAGATATAATCAATGTAGAAGCAGAATCTACAATTAAATAAGGAAACGAAAAATTACATGAAGTTATATGCAATTAACAAAATATTCATAGAAGAAGGAAAGGTCATTGGAACGCATGCAAAATTCACAAAGAAAATGCATGCAAGAAATCCAAGTAGATAAACAAATCAACTTTAGAGTAGTTAAACACAAATTTAAAAATAAGGGAAGACTTACTTGAAGAGTTTAATGATGACTGGGGATCGAATTTGTCTCTAAAAAAGAAGACCTTATGATCTCTTACTGCTAACTAGAAATTTGGATTAAGTAAGAAGACATTGAGTTAGTACAAAAGAATCAAGTAATTTTATACCCCAAGGTTAGCTTCATTTGGGATGGGAGTGATCTATGACTACTCCAAGAGAAAGCATATGACTACCTATTGCAAAACAATGTCCAAAGGTAAAAAGAAGAAAAGGTTAGAAGCAAGACAAAGGAACTCATACCTAGCAACTTGACTAGCCTAAAGAATAAGATTGCCTTTGATGGTTATACCCTAATTACGAAGCATCCAGAGAATCAATTAGTAGGGGAGGATTTATTTACCTTACTTGTAAAATGCCATCAAAGATAGATTACCTTGTCTACTGTTTATAACAATGTCATCATTTTTTTGCTTTATTAGTAGTTATGATTATGTTGTCATTTTTATTGCTTTGTAAGTAGAATGTATGTTGCTTGTAGAAAAGGGCCTTGTTTTGGGCCCTTAATTGTTTGTATGCTCTATTCAAATAATTTATGCCCTATGTTTGGGTAATTAGGTTTTCAATTTCATAAAACGATGTAGTTTTGGCTTCACTTTGACGACAAATATAAAAATCATTGCGAAAAGATGAAACTATTTATAATTCGTCAACAAACCATATTCCTACATATTACACTCTATATATTATAAAAATTATATATAATATAAAAATTATGTATAATAGTATAGAATTTATATATAATAAATAGAGAATTATGATTGAATAAAATAACATGCTAACTAAGATATACGAAAATTTATCTATTATCTATACATTCATAAATAGTTATACTAATTACAATTATCATCTATAAATTAATGTATCATTATATTTAATTACCATATATATTATATTTATTAAAATATAATTAAATTATAATTACAATATAGTAAAAAATGAAATGAATATTAAATATCAAAATCATAGTCTTAAAAATCAAATTTAATGTTAGTGACAACGATTGTAAGTCTTAAACTAATTTAGTTAACAAAAATGTCATTTAAAAAATTTATAGAAACACAAAATTAATTGATATTACATAAATGTATACTTTTTATTTATCTCTTTGAAAATATATGATTTGACAACTTTATGTGTTGTCACAAAAATTTATTTATTATATATAAATTCTATAATAATTTATAGAATTTCTATTTTACATATAATTTATCAATTAAATAAAAAATATATATGAAAATATTTGGCGACAATTTTATCCATAATTTAGCGACGCTTACGAAAACAAATAACCCAAAGATCAACCCTTTGGTGACGTTTGTCTTTATTCGTCTCCCATGATCTACCCATTGGTGATGATTCCACAAGATTGTCACCAAAAGGCTAACTTTTAGCGAGGTTTTTCTAAATTTGTCGCCAATTGTCTACATTTGATGATGTTTTCTTGAAATCTTCGTTAAATATTGGCTACTTCTTAAATATAAAAAAAAAAACAATGTTGTTTGTTCCATAACAAATGACATCATTTTTGTGTTATTTCAAACATGAAAACGAAACTCTTCTTGGTCTTCATTCTTCATCATCATTTTGTGCCAAAAGATTTTGGCGTTGAAAAGCCTCTGATTTTGTCCAACTTCGTCGTTCGTCATACTTTGTCTCTAGTTGTCCGTCCATCTAGGTAAGTTGTGACAAAATATGTTATATTTTTATGTTTTGCTTTCATTTTGTTAGTTGTTGTGTTTAGGTTTTATTTTTTGTTGTTCGTTGTCTCGGTTTTGTGTGTTGTTGTTTAGAAGATGGTGAATGTGTGTTGCTATTGGGAAGATGGTGAATATGTATTGTTGTTTGGAAGATGGTGAATGCATCCAGAATGGGATGATTAAGGCTTAGATGGATTAGGAAGCTTGTTTGAGCATAGCCTATAATGTATTCGATGAATGCACTATTAGAGATTATAATATAATGAGTTTACAAAACAAGCTTGTAATGTGGTTACTTAAGATTTTGCAGAAGTCACTATTTTAATTATGTAATAGCTCGTTTTAAGGTTGACCTAATGGATAAAATTTTATCCAAAAAAATTAAAATATTATAGGCGTTTTTTTATATTTAAAAATAAAAACTTAAGTTCTTCTTTTTCAATTTTTCACTTTTAGTACAAAATTTGATTGTTCCAACCGTCAGCCTCTTATTACTAAGTATTTCTTTAATTTAATGAATATCCATATTAAGGATTTTTCAGAGGAAATATCACTATTACAAAGAACTTATATTATATTTAAATGACACATATACAATAATAGACATTTGTTCATCAAGTTCCTTTTTTCACTAAACCTTTAAATTAATTCAATTCAAATTTTTTATCAACCAATAAGGTTAGGAAAAAATATCCAATTTTAAGCCCAAGCTCACATTTTGGTTTTAATAGAAGAAAGAGAGTTATTAAGTCAATTTGTTAAACCATCTAATATATCCTTCTTATAGTGGTTTTGAGAAAATATGATTCTTCTTTGTTTATCACAGGGAATAGAATAATAATGAGCTTACTTTATATCATTTTCTATGATGAAGAGGAATATATCAATGATAAGATAGTTTATGCTCTTTTATTTGATCTTTCACCAAAATTTGCCTTTTTTTATCTTGTGAACTATATTTTACAGATTTAGAACGTGAACTATATATAAAAGTATTGAAATTATTTTACTTTTAGACCTAGAAGATGAGTTTATATATTGAATTTTTCATCTCTAGAATTTAATTTCATATGCAGATTTTTGATGACTCAGAGTAATGCTTCATCCTTCTCTATTGGTTTTACATTATCTTCTTTTATGAAATTCTTGAAGAAGGTGTTCATTTGTATGGGACTATGACTTTAGCCTCATTTGGTTTATGCTTCTTATACTTAACAGCAGATGAGTTTATATATTGAATTTTTCATCTCTAGAATTTAATTTCATATGCAGATTTTTGATGACTCAGAGTAATGCTTCATCCTTCTCTATTGGTTTTACATTATCTTCTTTTATGAAAGTCTTGAAGAAGGTGTTCATTTGTATGAGACTATGACTTTAGCCTCTATTTGGTTTATGCTTCTTATACTTAACAGACTCAATTTCATTGTTTGTTTGAATTAAAACTTAGTATTTCAACTCGTATTGATTTATCATTATGTTATTGTAAAACTTAAATTTCATTTAATAATTAAGTAATTTACTTTTAATTGTATAACTACATAGATAAAAGTTGGATGTCTCATCGGAAATGTTCCACTTAATACTTAAAAGGAGTTAAAGAGTTTCATGCAATTTGTAAAAGATCAAATGGTTGTAGAATGTCGTATTCATTGGCCATGAATAGATTGCTTAATATGAACATTCAAAGTCAAGATGTCGTATATAATCACTTGCAAATCTAAGGAATAGATAAATTTTATACTCTACAAATTTATCATATGCGAACATTTTAAAGCAAGTGGTAGTAGAAGTGTTAATATGTCGAGATTATGAATGATACTGGTTTGCCTAACATAATTGGTATTATTACAGAAGACAAGTTTAGGAAGCTATTTAAAGTTTCTCAAGAAGAATAATATCTGAGGTGCTTGAAATTCTACAACTATCTTTTGTTATGAAGTTGTTGCATATGAAGGTCTACAATAAATGGTGTAACAAATCTTTTGACATGTTAATTGAGTAATCAATGACTTGATGAATAAAACCACTGACGCTCACTCCTCTAAACTATTTCTTAGAGACATCTTCGAGGATTCTATTTCACCTCAAGAAGTTGAAATTTTGTGCAGACCAATCACTCTTCAAGAAATCAAAGAAACCTTGAAATCTCTTCTTCCCCTCAAGGCTGCTGGTTTGGATGGATTTAATGGCAACTTCTTTAATAAAACTTGGCCTCTTATAGGTAAGCTTGTATCTAAAGTTTTTATAAAGATTTTAGTAATGGCTCTCTACCTATAGAAATCAATGACATACATTACTTTTGTTCCTAAAAATGGTGAACTAAGTCCATTCACAGAATTTCTCCCTGTTACTTATTGTAACTCCATCTACAAATTAATTTCAAAGATTCTTACTTATAGACTGAGAAGGATTCTTCATAAACACATTGTTCCTACTCAAGGTGTTGGTAGAAGACTTGGAGACAACATATTGATTCTTAAGGAGCTGATAAGAACTTACTCTAAGAAGAGGGGCAATCCTAATTGCTGCATCAAAATTAACTTTAAAAAGTTCTATAACAGTGTTGAGTGGGGATTTACAATCAACATCCTTGATTTTATGGATTTTCTAGCTTCTTTCATTCACTGGATTAAGCAATTTATCATGACACCTTCATACAATATTCTTATAAATGGTCAGCCTACCAAGTTCCTTAAAAGTTGTAAGGGAATTCGCCAAAGGAATCCCATCTCTCCCTACCTCTTTGTAATTTTCATTGAATTTTTTGATATGTGCTTAACTGTTGATACATTTAATCCTTAACAATTAGTGATTTTAAAATGCTTAAGACACTCACTTTAGTTTATATTTGATTTTAGGTACAATTTCGAAGTATAATAGCTAAAGTGAGCCGAAAACATACTCACTAAGCCATCTTCTAAAGATTCACATTCAATTGGCTTTATGGAGCAAGAAGGAGAAGGGTTAGAATGAAGAGGAGACAAGAAAATACCAAAAGGAATGAAGATATGCAAGGTTATGGCTATGAGCGACACATGGCAAATTAGTCATGGTTGTAAGACTTATGTGATGCCCATGAAAAACTTCTCATCGGCATGACACTAGTGTCATGCGCATGACACTCCTTGTTACTCCCATGACTCATACTTACAGGAGTGACACACCAAGTCATGACCTTGAATTTGCCACTTATCCACCATAAACCTAGTTTTTTTACTATAAAAGAATTAAGTTGTGACGGTAAAGAACAAAGTCAAACATAAGAAATTTTCTTCATTTCTTCTTTGGTTTTTGACATCTTCAGAGGTGATTCATGGCTTCTTCTTGGAGATTGATGGAGAAGATGGAGGGCTAACCTTCTCGAAGCTGGTTAGGAGGTGAAGTCAACGCCAAGGAGCACATTTAAGCATATTATCTTTGTGTATCGTGTTCCTTCCCTCTTTTCGAATTGCTTACATTATCTTGTGTTTATCGATTGGGTATTATGTAAGAATGATCTTGATGCTCTATTGGATTTTTTTTCATGAAAACCCATTACTAGAACTTTGAATACGATACATAATAGTCGTGTTTGAATTCATTTGTGGCAATTAATGGTATTATATCATTAGGGATAATGTAACCTAGGATAAATAATCCGAGCTTGTGTGATTATTGGTTAGATTAGTCTATTTTTCTCACTTGTAAGGCAGCTGTACAATTAAACTTAGAGAGCTTATTGTAGGTTGTCCGATAGTTAGGATTAATTAAAGGGCTCTTCTTAATTAACTACGATCTAAGGAACAAACAAGATTATCAGAGCTTGTTGTTAATTCACGATCAATAGTCTAAAGAGAGGTGTAAAGATGATAATTCAATGACGTATGTGAAATTTTGCGTAGTCTGAGATTAAATCAAAACCCAGATTTCAACCCATTCATAAATTTTCTCACTTTTCTATTGTTTAATTTGAGTTGCTTTATATATTCATTTTTATGTTGTTTTCTAATTTGCATCAAACCTAAAGCCCCCTGTTTTACATATATAAATAATTTAGGAAAGTATTTGGATTTAATCTCTATGGGATCGAGCTAGACTCACTACTACTATAGTTATAGGTCTAGGTATTTTGTGTAGCATTACAACACGCTACCAGTTTTCAACAGGTTACTTATAAGAATGGTTGAAAGGACAAAAGGATTCAAATTCCACTATAAATTCAAAAAAATTTAACTCACCAACCTTTGTTTTGTTGATGATCTTATTATGCTATCCAAAGAAGATGGCATTTCTACCTCTGCTTGCATGAAAGCTCTTAGGATCTTTCATAGAATATCTAGACTATAGGTAAACTGATCTAAGAATAGTATCTATCTCTCCAAGAGTACTGCAAATAGGCATCCAATGTTATCTGCCATCATAGGTTTCAAACAATGGATTTTCTAATGAGGTATCTTAGCATTCCAATCACATCTTATAGGGTAATCACAAGAGATTTCAACTACCTTTTTGAAAAAATCAAATGAAAAATATCAACTTGGAGCACTAAACATCTACCAACAGCTAGAAAAGGCCGAACTTATTACATCTATTCTAATTTCAATTATCAAATCTATTGATAAGATATTAAATAGACTTTTGTAGATTGGCAGCATTGAGGGATCCAATAAAATCAAAAGGAAGTTTTCAACATCAGAAAATTTTCTTATATAAATGTACTCATTACTTACAGGATGAGCCAATCCTTTATAGATTGTGTGATGATTGTTTAATTAGAAAATGTATTCTAGAGGAAGATATTTTAGAGATACTAACACTTTGTCATGATTATACTTTTATAGGGCATTATACAGCAAACAAGATAATGGCATGAGCATTGTAATGCAGGTTCTATTGGACAAACATGTTCAAGGATGCTCGTGAATTTATACCACAATGCGATAGACGCCAAATGGTGGGAAACATTTCCAAAAGAGATGAGATGTC
>JAOQMQ010000002.1:26492935-26506751 GCA_027563845.1 Erythroxylum subrotundum
CTTCCTCTTATCCTGCTAAGATCCCCCATATAAACAAATCCCTATCACTACATAATAGGACTATAAATAAGTTTCTTAATTAAATTGAAACTTTTGGGATGAATATTGCACTAGGCGTGATCTTGTTTTATCCACTACAGTAATATGTTAACTTTGATATCTAAAATTTGTGATTTTAAAAGATATTGCTCCAATTTGATGGAATCTCCACTTTTCACCTTCTAAAACAAAAAATATTAATTTCACCAATCAATCTAAAACAAAAGAGCCAAGTCTAATCAATATAACCAAATCATATCTTATCAAATTCCCCTTTACCAGAGTCATGCTTATCATTAAGAATACATCAATTCAATGCATCAATCATTCTTATATAAACCTCTCATCTTCTTTCATGTTATATAGAAATTTTCCAAAAGCTATTACAAATTAATGTAGGTTTTTTAGGTAAAAAAATTGTTATGCTAAATGCCCCTATCATCTCCATGCATAAATTCACTAATAATATGGTCTTGAAATGTCTTCAAAAGTAAGTTGTAGCATAAATGGGTCATGTTTGATATCACACCATAAAAAGAGCACAAATATGATGTATTGCTCTTAGGCTCAAAAGCTCATATAGATGTTAAAATACACTAGGTCTTACACATTTTCATGTAACAAAATCAATAAGATTATTTAATTAATTTAATGAAAAATACTAATCATGCTCATCTCTCATATGCATTATAACTCAAACCAAAAAGATAACCTAATCTAGGGATTATTTCTAAACAACAAACATAAAATTGTAAGGTTGCCACGAGGAATAATCATTATATGAATCATAGTATTCGCAAGTTCAAGCATAAATCGCAGATGTCACAAAAAAAGATAGAGATTTATTCGACCATAACTCTCCCCCACACCTAAATCACACATTGTCCTAAATAAATGCATAAGATACTCGCATTCCACAAAATCAATTAACATAAAATAAATCACAAAGTAGAATAATCCAACATTTAGAACAAAATGCACTATGGTGTAGGTGGATATGAAGATGTGTCAATTGGATTCATCATAGATTTAGCTCTTTTTGATGTCCTATTAATGCCTTTTTTGTGTCCCATAACCACGACAACTATGAATAATAAAAACTATTCATAGACACATTCTAAGCAACTAATTAACAACTAAAATGAAAACATCTAATATGAATCAAGATAATAAATAAATTAAAAGTAGAAAATCCAATACTAAAAATTGAATGAAAAATTGATATTGAATTAAATAACGTTACAAAGAGTTGTGAACTGATGGGTGGCTAGGATGCATGGTCCGTGGGACATCTACTTAGAAATACATTTTATGCAACAACCCTTCCTATCTGATAGAAAAGGATCCCATGATCTTGAATTGATCTTACCTGGGATCGCAAATCCCAAGTTTGTCTATAAAGAGCAGATCTAATTATATTAGTGTCTATTATTGATTTCTTCTATGTAATACTAATCGATAAGGCCTCATTGGTAAGTGCTACAAGATCTCATACATTGGAACCCATGGTTATGGACCCGAATCCATTAGTATGGAACATTTTCTTTTCCAAGATGGAGGAACGCTGCCTAATGAATTCATTGTGGAGTTGGATGACTGGTCTGGTTAATGTTGAGAGCTGGAGCTGCTTGTGATTAATGCGTTGTAGCGTAGTGGTAGAGCATTACGACTGTGGATTGCTTAGTGAATAATATGGCTCACCTATGCGACGCCGAAGCTTGGTGTGTATGGCAACTTAGAACTGTAGGGTAGTGCTTAGACAGTGCTGGGACTATGTTCTATTGGGATTATTTAGAGCTTGGCTTACGATGCCTCGTTTGGAACTACTTATGCGTGGGAGACAAATGCGACGATGGACTAGAGGTGGGGGTGACAAAACCTGAAAAATTAAATAAAGTTAATGTTTTGATTTTGTATTTTTATTATTATTTTAAAAATATAAAGTTTTAATTTATTTATATCATAATTTTTATTTATTTAAAAATTACAAATTCTTTAAAATAAAATAGATTTCTGTAAAGTAAATAGATTACTAACATTTACAAGGCGTGATCTTGCCTTATGAATTATAGTGTTCTGGAATTTAAGGAGCTAAATCACATAAGGTGTGATCTCACCTTATGAGTTTTAGTATTCTAGAATTTAAGATGACTGCTACCCTAACCTAAGTTACATGAGGCGTGATCATGCCTTATGAGTTTTAGTATTCTAGATTTTAAGATCTTTTATCCTAAAAGCTTAATCATATAAGGCGTGATCTTGCCCAGTCAAGTCTGGTCTAGTATAGTCAAATATGGTCCTCGATTGGTCAGCCATATTATGAGATTCTTCGGTGTCTTCCTAACCTCCAATTCTTTTATTTGACGGTCTAGCTCAAACTCTCATAGTTGTGTTCTAAGATGATTTCAGCGAGCTATTCTTTCGATTTCTGGGTCTAAGTTGTTTAAGCTCTTAGAATTACTCTGGGTCATACACTGACCAAGAGTCCAAGTATACAAAAAGAAAGAAAACTAAACAAATAAAAAAAACTTAAGAAAATGTCTAGGTGATGAATCCTCTTAAGAATCTTTAGTTATTATTAACTTTTTATCATGCAATCATATTATTGATTATTGGACCGTAACAAATCATATCTTATGTTAATAACTCTCTTGAGACTATTAACAACCAATCCATTAGTTAATTAACATAATTCTTTCTAGCTAAAATCCCTAGGATTGCTTTATCAATTTATGAGCTTCGCTACTAGGTTTAACCCTAATATAGAGGTTTTATGTCGACCTATCTCTAGGTTTGCATGCAACTTTTTTCAATTATGGTAGATTTATTCATACAAAAGGATTTCTCAATCTCAATCGTATGAAATTAAATCATACACTAATATTTCGGGTATATTAGAACAAGAGTAAAACACATAATTAAATCGCAATAATCAATCACTATATTTTCATTAAATAAAAATATTAAAGCACAATGTTATCCTAAACTAGGTTCATCACACCTAGACACTAATCATGTTTAGTTACTAATCATTGAAAATGAAATCAAAGATAAACATGAAGGAAAACTAATAGAAAACAATGGAATCATAATTCTAAATATCCCTTTTTCTTCTATTAAATCTTCTTACAAGTTTGAGGTTTGAATTTGTATTTTAATGGATCTCTTAATGTATTCTTTGTGTTTTCTTTATACCTCAACCAAAAATCGTTGTCTCTCTAGGATTCTTATATCTTAAATTCGCTGTAAAAGTCAGTTCTCCTAAATTTTCCTTCGTTTACGTCCTTTTATGGTAAAATCTATTAATTCTGAGATATACATGGTCATTTACGCGAGCTTGTAAAAGACCATGTATAATCAGAAACACTTGAGTTCACGATTTTACACTAGCGCAGAGATTTACATGGGCAACATACATGGTCGTGTATCTCGGTATACATAGGTGTATAAGTCCACACGACTAGAAATCAATTTCTTCAATCTTCACACGTTTACTGGGACTTACACCGTCTCTATACATGGGCATGTTGATCCTTAGTTTTTTCAAATATTTGCCTTATGCCATGGTTTCATCTGAATTCTTCTCTTTTTAGTTCTTGAAGGCAATTATAACCTATAAATGCACTTAGAGGTAATTAAGTACCAAATATACAACAAAACTGTGAAATAACAAGCAAAACATGTTAAATATGACTGTATAATTATACTCAAATATGCATTTATAAAATTTTCTTTAACTATCATCTAACCTATTTTTATCCTTTAAGATTAACCACTTTTGAGACTTAGCCTTTTAATTGGTTATAACTACACAGATAGCCTTTACCCTATTTTTCTAAAAAACATGTTATTATTTTTGAACCCTAAAGGATTTTCATTTATTTGATTGCTTGAAACTTGGGTTATATTGAAGAATTTTAGAGAAAAAAAAGGTCCAATAGTTTTATGATTGTTAGCACATAGTGATTGTTAAATTTGTCTCTTCTTGACTACTTCATTATTATAATTTTATGTTCTCTCCAAAGCTGCTTGGAAGTCAAAAGTTTGAAATTATTTCTTGTAAACATATTGAAACAAAAAAGGAAAACTTTTTTTATATTTGTTGGAGAGCTAGAAGAATTATTGTTGTACTAATCAACTTATTGTTTGAAAGACCTATGCTATAAAGGACTAAGTTTTAATTAATCTTGTTTACGTAAATTTCCTTCAACATCATTACCTTTTTTAAGTATCCCTACCATACCTTTACCTAAGCCTCAATGCACCTTATTAACAGACCTTTTAATTTTTGTTTCTAGTTTACTTATTAGCGGTGGAAATGTAAAGTTATTGCAAGCTTATGGTTAAGAATCATTCTATGTAATGAGTTGAGAGTTTGTCATATTTTTCACCCTAAAAATTTTGAGTGCATTTAGCAAATCCTTTGTGAGGATATGAAATTTGTGCTTTTGGATTCAAATGTTATTGTATTGAGTCCCTTAATTTTAGTATTTGCAGCATGCTCTATGAAAATCTAATCTTGGCTTAGCTGTCCAGGTGTTTGTCCTTTGAAATAATATCCATACACCAACCTCACCTATAGGTACTTCTTTTCAATGACCGGTCTCTATAATCTCTTAGCTAATAGGGGTTTATTCAATTTCACTAGTTATAACGGAATAATTCCTATAATCCACCTTCCTCTCTTGGCTTACATAAATCATTCCACATGAATTTTGCATGGGACCTTATATTGATAGCTCTGAACCATAGGCAATTTCGTAGGAGTTTCTTCACTTCCTTGTTATGTATTCTCCAACATATAGGCTAGCATTATGTAATTATGTAAATCAAATTATTGAAATTTGACCTACTTACCGTTCTAATTGTAACAAAAAATGACTAGTGTGATGTAGCAGTAAATATCGTTCTTAACAAGAACATAGTTGGTTATGGACCAAATCTTGATAGACCCAAAAGTCACGAGACATGAAGGCTTTATGGGAGTACACTATTCTAGTACGTAGTACACATTTGCAAAATTTCCGTACACTTTTCTATATTTCCACCGACAGCCAGTGTTAGAATATTAATCCCCTGAACCATCTTTCCTACCAACGAAAGAAAAGAAGCTCGTAACATGGTAGTACAGATAAAAATGAATTGCCTGTACTACATATTAAAATTGCGACTTTGTATCAGAAACAGCACTACCTGTGCTAATGTATGTCGTCTCTATATAAGCAAATGGATCTTTGTGGTTCTCAACAACCATATCAAATGAAGCCTTCCAGTTTCCAGATGGGAAGAACATCATTGAGTGCAGCGTTGATGAATTCCTCTCAAATTCCGTAGGTTTGACACTGAACTATTTTAGTTTTTTCCTGGGTGATTTCACCAGTGCTGCACTCAATCATGTTTTTTCAACTTACTGGAACAGTGTCATCAAAATTGACTAGAAATCGTTTCTTAAATGTTAGGAATAACCAGTTCTCATATATATATATATATATTTCCCAGCATCATCATAACCTGTGGAAAAGCCCTACTTTCTTTGTTTTTGCAATTCTTCTCCTTTCTACTCTTCATCACAATCAGATCCCTTAAAACGAAAGCAACTTTGTCGTGATCTTTCTTGATCTGCTAATTAATTATTGTTGGAGATATGACAGGTTCGCTCGTAAGTCAATCACTTAATTAGTTCCCTCTTGATTGATATCTTTTACATTTCGTTTTACTCATTCAATAGCTTTTCCATGTTAGTACATCCTCAATTTTTAATTTAATAACAAATTAAGTAAACTATCAAGATATGGCAACACCTGTATATATGTTTTAGTCAATATTGTTAATTATTTATTGTTCAAGAAATACATAAATCATCAAGTAATTTGTTATACTTTAGATTTAGCCTCGATTTGTGGTTATTTAAATCTATTTATGAGATACTTGAGTCAAAAGACACAATAGGGAGCAAGGTGAAGCATGAGTGACCATTAAATCTTAAAAAAAGAAATCAATTTGTGAAGTTTAAAACTTTCAATTATAGAACAAAGTCATAGAGACCTCGATTCAAGACAATTCAATGTTTAGAATCAACGTAATCCTTCTTGGCCCTCACACTTGATCATTTTTATGTTTTAAGGCTCCATACATATAATTATTACATTCTCAATTTTAATTCAGGTAGCTTTTCATTTATCAAAAGGAATTTAATTTTTAATTTTTAAAGAAAATTCACTTGACTCGTAAAACAAATTTTGAGAACTTTGGAACTAAATTAAAGTCAAGTTTATATTTAAGAAAAGGGTGTTTTTGATACTTGGAAAAACTTGAATATTTGAAAGTTAGCTAACTTGGAATATTTTGAAAGTTAGTACTCCATAGGTTTGGTTAGTTAAAGGATTAGCATTTCCTAACTAAATCATATGCGCAAAGTGGACATAATTAGATGTCATTATGCCTTAAGTCTTTGGCAAAGGGTTTGACTAATTGATTAAAGGATCATCGATTACTTGAAGGATTTACTTGAAGGATTTGTATTGGCTAAGTGAATCCTATTTTTAGAATTTACATAACTTGGATCAAATGTGTTGTTTTCTAAGTCGGAGGTTTAGTTAATGGTTATACTAATTGATACCTAAAATGAATGGACATTAACTAGAAGAATGACATTTATCAACTAGCTTCTTGTTTCCATAAACTAGTCATTGGAAACTTATTGGCTATAAATTCTTGGTTTATCTTTTAGGATCTTTATGAAATTTTATTGATACATAAGCATATTCTAGAAATTTTCTTAAGTGTTTGAAAAAATTGCATTCATTATAGATTGAGATTGAATCCTAGAACACTAAAGTGAGAAAAGTAAGGATATCTTTAAGTTGAGTCCATTTGGGAGTTAGCTATTCAAGTTTTCTTTGGATATCAAAGTTATGGTCTTTCTTCACTATTAAGGAAGAGTTTGTAAAAGAGATACTTTTCACCAAAGGAAAAGAAAGATCTTATAAAAAGGTTCCTTTTTACCTGTTAGAGTAGTGTCTTAAAGGCAATCGCCTTTAGCGCGTTTTATGCAAAATTGTGTACAAACTTTATTTTCAATAATAAAGAAAGGCATATTTCATTAATTTGGTGTTCATTATTTAATGAAGTCCATGATATATGACATAGTATGAAGGAAATCATGATGTGAACATACTACTGAGATTCCTATTATGTGTAATTATGTCAGTATCTAAATTATCCCTAGTCATAGGATTAATGAGATTGGACATCGTTAATTCGTACAGACTAGCACATGTCAAACTCCTTGACGTGATTAAGCAGTGGATCTCAGAAACTATAAACATGAGATATTTAGAGTTGAGATGTGGATGCTTACTAAAGGTAGTAAGTACATTAGATGACCTACCATGAGATCATCACATGGATGTCCTATTCTGATATCAGTGATAATCTCATCATAGCAATGGTGCAAGCACCCTTAGACTTGAGGTACTTAAGGATATCTTGGATACTGATTTTGTGCTTTGACTCCATTCCTTGTTACCTTGTAGAGGTCGCTCATAGGGTGGTGATTAGGTACAACTTGAGGTATTCAAAAGTAATTGAGTAGTCAATAGAGGATTTACCATTTCTGTGATAGCAGAAGATGATACCCACGGCCTCTTGTCGAGGTCATTACATGAAAATCTCTGGTCAAAATACATATGTCATGAAGAATGTCTTCATTGATATATAGAGTAATGAGTCTCAGGATGAGAACTGATATCACTTGGACTAGATTTGACGTAGTCAATCTAGTGAGAGTTGACACTTTGCCCATATTCATAAGTACCAAGTGGAGTATAGCATGGTGAAAGGACGAATTGCACAGCAATTGTCTATGAGAGGGTTCGCAAGATGGTTCGTGGTAAGCACGGGTTCATTTGTCAAACCACTTACTTTCCAGTCAATTGGGGGTCATGACGTGTTGCTAGACACCGCTCATGACTTGCTTGGATTAAGTGTTAATCTAAGTGACCAATATAACCGGGAACCTAATGGGTCACACGCATAAGAGTGACTCGGAGAATTCGTAAAATGGTTTAGGATAGAGATCTATTATATGGAGAGCAATAGCACTAAATGGATCCCAATGAGATCGGGATATGTCCCGATGAGATCGCGATATCGATATTGTTGAAACAAGTCTCCATTGTTTTTCCACACCCGGGACCCGGTAGGATCGATCCTAGTGTGACTGGAAACGTGGAAAGGAAGATGGCTTTTAATAAAGTTACATTTAATGTCTTTTATGAATAAAAGACAAAAGCAATAAAAGACAAAAGAAGAAAGTGTAATAAGAAGGAGTATCGTGAAGAACAAAAGCAAGGAACATTTTTCATCATCTTTTTCCGAAACTCCATCATCTTCTTCCAAGCTTCATCTTTTTCCTCTCCTTTCACGTTGCTCTCTAAAGAACAAAGGTAAGAGCTAGCACTTTCTTCTTTGCTCTAACTATTTCCAGATCAAAGAGTGTGATTCAGTTAGATTCTCTAATCTCTGCATGGATACCGTTAGAGACAGACTCCTTTGGTCGTTGTGGTTTGAGAATTATGGTAGTTCTTTGTATAAACACATAGATCTTGGACTTTAGGAAAGTCCTGGAATAATTTTTTTTGTTTTCCGCACTGCGTGTATATAATACACGCACCAGAATTTTCCTACAGTGATATCAGAGCCACTTGTGTCTCGTATAAAGGAGAAATCATAACATGTGTGATGCTGTCGATTGGTTGTGACTATTGTGCATTCTGATTGTGTTGAATTCGAAATCAGTATATAGATATTGTTTTCAAAATTTTCTTGCCCATATTTGCTCATGAGATGTTGCTGAATATGTCTGTAGAAGGAAAAAAAATATCAATTTGATTTGATATGTTTTTTCTAATTAATTCCCTACTGTTCTGGTTGTTGTGTTTATGCACATTACATGAACAGGCATACTTGTAAATTCGAAAATAAATTCTAGAAAAATTTCTTGGGATTTTCTTTCACCAACATGTTTCTAAGATGTTATAAATGTCTATGAAGATGGAAAAATGTTTTCGAGGTGAGTGAATATTTATTTGAGAATTTCTTATGTGCTGTTGGGAATGTCTGTGTTAAGGAACACAGATTCTGGGTTGGCTTGGTTACTGAGGTTGATTAAGTTTTTCTTCGAAATAAATTCTAAAAAACTTCATGGAATATGTTGTGAACATATTATAGCCTCTATAATTTTGTCAGAATTTATTGAAATTGTTTCAATGCTTTTTTTTAAGAAAAAGACAGAGCTGGACAATTTTGAGAAAATTGTTGGACCTGGTTTATTTGAAATGTTGATTGTGTTTTTTTTGGTTCCAATGCCTTGGATCATTTTTTATGTGATCAAAAATATGTGACATTGATGTTGTATGCATGCCAAACTGATTTGCTTGAAATTGGGTTTCCAAAAAATTTTAGATGTCAAATATGTCATATTAGTGTCTCGTTGGTATATTCAGTTGTCTTCATTGTTTTGGCTGTCACAATTTATGTGACAAGTGCTGAAGTAGTCTTAATAAAGTGGAGACTACCTAGAGATACTTGAGGTGATAGTTTAATGTTCTCAAATTATTTGAAAATCTAAGAGAATAATATTGTATTAATCTATTTCAAGTATTTCATGTCTAGTATGACTATATATGGCAAACATGATACAATTAAAGTGTTTAATTGGTACATCAGAGTAGAGGGTATTACACTTGGTATTTTGGTATTTTGAATTGGAATTGAAAACATACGGATTGAGAAATTAGCCGATGCCAACATTAGAAAGCAATTCAGTTCAAGAGTTGAATCGAATGTCAAATCTTTATATGCATAACACGTCACAACCTAGATAAGAAAACCTTGTGGGATGATTGTATTAAAGAATGAATGCTAGGATTGGTTAGGTGGGATGATGGATGATTATAGATATAGATTCAATGTGATTGATGAAACGTCCTAAATCATTCCATATAGTCATTATGACTATAATCCTACAACTTAGATGAGACTAGAGTATGAAATCCCTCACACATAATATGAAAAATAACGCCTTCCATTAATATGGGAAGAACCAGAATTCTTTTAGAGTTAGGGTTGTTGGGTAAACCTAAGCTCGCTCTATACGGATATGTTCGAACTATCGGAATAAGATTTTCAGATTAATGGGTCGGTTGTTACTAGAAGCGTTAATTTGTTAAGTAAACTCAAGGTCAACGTAGATAAAGGAGCAATTGGGTAGCGTACATCAGATATACACACATCAAGAGTTGATAACCCAATTTGTTTTCATACATCACGAGTTGATAGCATTAGGTGATAGTTGCATCTATGATGCAATTGATATGACCAATACTTACCGATTGACCTAAGGTGTCTTGTTGGGTAAATCCAAGGTCATTCTTAGTAATGTCGGATATCGACCCACTAGGACACTTTGTCATAACTTTTCTTGGATTCATAGTGAGGGCTATGGATTATTTGAAACTAGTGGGAGCCATATGCATGTCATGCAAGTCCTTATGATCATGCATGTATTAATATTCTAAAATTCTTTCTCTCTTCACATTTAGGTTGATTAAATACATCTTCCAGTGTGAATTTGTGCTCACTTATGGATTCTAATAAATTAACTGGACCTAATTTTCTTGATTGACTGAGAAATCTGAGAATTGTTCTCAGATCTGAGGAGCTAGGCTATGTCATAGACGTTCCACTTCCTGATCCACCTGCTGTTGATGCTTCTGATGAGGATCAGAAAGAATATTATAAGCATCTTAAAGATAGTGACTTGGCTACCCGTATTATGCTAGCCTCTATGCCACCAGAGTTGCAGAAGCAGCATGAGTCTGTGGATGCTAATACCATAGTGTTTCATCTTAGAGAGCTTTTTGATGAGCAAGCTCGGTCTGAAAGGTTTGAGACTTCAAGGCTGCTCTTCATGACTAAGATGACTTCGGGGACATCTGCAGTGCAGTATGTACTGAAGATGAATGGTTATATTGAGAGGTTATCCATCTTAGGTTTTGTTATGGATTATGAATTAAGTGTTGACTTAATTCTGGTTGGATTATCTTATAGTTATTCACAGTTTATGTTGAACTATCGGATGAATCAAATCTCCACAACAATCCCTAAGTTGATCAATCCACTCAAGACAATAGAGCAAGCTATCAAGAAGGATAACAAGCCAGTGCTAGTGGTGGACTCTTCTTCTTCTGGTTCAAGAAAAAAGAATCTAAAGAAGAAAAGGGTTAAGAAACCAAAAGTAAGTGTAGCCAAAAAGAAACTCAAAGAAATTATGCCGAAAGGAACTTGCTTCCATTGTGGCAAGATTGGCCACTAGAGGCGAAACTGTAAAGTCTATCTAGAGTCCTTAAAGAAGAAGCAGGCATCAGATGCCCCAGCTCCTTTAGGTATTTTAGTCATTAAGTTTAATAGTGTTTCTGATAATAACATATGGGTATTAGATACTGGTTATGGCTCATATATATGTAATGATATGCAGGGCCTCAAGGACAGTAGACAGCTCATGAAGGAAGAACAAGACCTGCGCGTAGGCAATGGAGAAAGAGTTGTTGCATTAGCTATAGACACATATTTTTTTAACTCCCCAGTGGGCTTGTAATTAAACTAGATTATTGTTATTTTGTACCTGGTTTAACAAAGAACATATTGTTTGTTTCTTATTTATCTAAAGTTGGTTTCCATTTGAATTTTAATAGAAATGGTTGTTCTATTAGTTTGAATGGAATGCTTTATGGTACTAGTACATTATGCAATGGAATTTACATATTAGAAATGTTGCATCCAATTATGCATGTCAATGACACGAAAAGACATAAACAAGATAGTTTAAAATCAACTTACTTATGGCATTGTCGCCTTGGCCATATAAATGAGAGACGCATAGCTAAGCTCCACAAGAGTGGTAGTTTAGGGTCATTTGAGTATGAATCATATGACATGTGTGAATCTTATTTATTAGGCAAGATGACAAAGTTACCCTTTAAGGGAAAGGGTGAACGAGCAATTGGAATATTAGACCTAATACATTCAGATGTATGTGGTATGATGTCCATCTATGCCAAAAGTGGTTTTCTGTACTTCATTACCTTTATCGATGATTATTATCGATATGGATATCTATATCTCATGAGATACAAATCTGATGCATTTGAAAGCTCAATCAATTTAGCAATGAAGTAGAAAACTAACTTGGGAAAGGTATCAAGACATTACGATCCGATCGAGGTAGGGACTAATTAGACCAAGAATTTTTAGATTATCTCAGAGTAATGGGATTTTGTCTTAATGGACTCGATCTTACACATCATAGCACAATGGTGTCGCCGAAAGGAGAAACCGAACCTTGTTAGATATGGTACGGTCGATGATGGGCTTTGCAAATTTACCAAAATCCTTTTAGGGGTATGCACTCGAGACAGCTAATTATTTGTTAAACAGATTTCCATCAAAGACAAGTGATGTTACTCCATATGAGATGTGGACTAACAAAAAACCCTATCTTTCTCATTTTAAAGCTTGGGGTTGTCCGGCTTATGTGAAGCGGATACAGTCAGATAAACTTGATGTGAAGTCTGACAAGTGTTTGTTTGTAGGATATCCTAAAGAAATAATGGGATATCAATTTTACCTTGCTAAGGAACAAAAAGTGTTTGTTTCACAACATACTGTCTTTTTAGAGAAAGAGTTTCTTTTAAAAGAAGACAGTGGAGTAAAATTGAACTTGGAGAAGTTTAAGATGCTCGAACAGACGCAGATTAACTGCCTGAACCTGAGACTGTGACTCATACAGATGAAGTAACAGTTTAACCTTCTTCAACACAGGAAGTTCGTAGGTCACGTAGGATATGTTCTGTTCCCGACAGATATGAATTTTTCGTAAATGAACAGAATGACGTATTGCTTATAGAAGATAATAAGCCTACTACCTATGAAGAGGTTCTGAAGAGTTCAAAGTCTGAGAAATGGCTTAGTGTCATAAAAGCATAAATGGATTCCATGTATAAAAACCAAGTATGGACCTTGGTTGAGGCACTTGAAGGAATAAAACCCATAGGGTGTAAATGGGTTTTCAAAAAGAAAACTGACATGGATGGTAGTGTGATTACCTATAAAGCAAGGCTTGTGGCCAATGGTTTTCGTCAAAAACAAGGAATTGACTACTACGAGACCTTCAGCCCAGTAGTAATGCTTAAATCCATTAGGATACTCTTAGCCATTGCCACCCATTATGATTATGAGATATGGCAAATGAATGTAAAGACAGCTTTCCTAAATGAAAATCTAGCCGAGGATGTGTATATGACACAACCAGAGGGCTTTATCTCCTATGATGGTGAAAAGGTATGTAAGCTTTAGAAATCCATCTATGGATTGAAGCATCCAGGAGTTGGAATATCTGCTTTGATAAGATAATCAAAGAGTTTGGTTTCTCAAAAAATCCGGATGAACCCTATGTGTATAAGAAGGTTAGTGGGAGTGCAATCGTATTCCTTGTACTATATGTAGATGACATATTATTATTATGAAATGATATTTCTATGCTATAATTTGTGAAGATTTGGTTGTTAAAAAAATTTGCTATGAAAGATCTTGGTGAAGCAATTTATATCCTTGGGATAAAGATCTATAGAGATAGATCGAAAAGGTTGCTTGGTCTTTCACAATCTACGTACATAGACAAGATGCTAAAGAGGTTTAGCATGGAGCAGTCCAAGAG
>JAOQMQ010000002.1:26513614-26528138 GCA_027563845.1 Erythroxylum subrotundum
CAATTATCTTCTCATTTGGGATGTAGAGTGAGCTAAAGGACAATTCGAGGTCAACCGTAACAAAGCTCTCATTGGTAGGAGATGGGCACGAATATCGTCGCCTCCTCAATTGGGTGTGAGCACTTTTGAGTTCCCTTTTTCTTTGGACGGTCGATAGGGAAAGCGAAACCTGTCTTTACAAAAGGTCGGCTCTTAGTCAAAAATTATACGAAAACAAAAACAAGAGCTTTATACCCTGGATAGTCACAGCATTTCTTGACACGTCAAGCTCCTAAATCAAAACAATTGTCAATGCACCTGTCTTGCATGTATTCGTCTAAACAATTGGGAAGGGTTAATCTTTTTGCCTTTTCTTTAGTTTTGGTTTCTATTTTTGTACACAACTACTTTTGACGTATACGTGATGTATAGCTTAGCTATGCAAGGCTTGCTGTGCCTGACCTAGTGAGTCGGTAACCTGATTGAAGTCCAACTGCTTGGGATCGTTTGCGAGTAGCCATTTATTGACATTATGGTGTTTACGTGCTTGACCTAATTTGGGGTCTTTACATCTTGCTCTTGTCTTCAAAGACAATCTCTAATCCTTAAAACTACAGGAGACGACACATATATAGTCTTTAACAGTAAGCCATTTTCCATGAATAAGACACTAAAAAATTGAAATCAGTAGCAACGTCTTTGCTGAAGATGGGAGTTTTAATCTCCTTGGTATTTGTTGCAATTCTTCAAACTGGACTTGGAACTTGCAATTCTGAGCTTAGAAGAAGAAAGCTAAAAAATAGATTGAAAATTAAGTTTGGTGCTTTGATAAGCACACAAAAGTTTTATTCACCTCAGGATCAGGACACAGAGAACCTTTTTACCTACACTTTTTCCTTTTACTAAACATGCATATGAACGCGGAACACTCAACTTGGGGCAAGCTTTGTAGAATACAAAATTGCACATTTAGATTTTTTTTAAAAATATAGTTGACCAACAAAAGTTGAGAAAAAAATGTGGGGAGCAACTCATTTGAGACACGGAAGTATAAGACGAAAGAAAAAAGACAGTGTATATGTGCTCGCCTGAGTGCCGTTTTTGTTACTTAGTGATTCATGAGGTGGCCTTTGAGTTTTGATCCTGAGATGCAAATCATCACTTGTAACATTTATACCAAAAAGACGCGTTGAGTTAAAACACTAGTCCTCCACAAATTATGAAAACGTGCCGAATTGGCAACCGACATCTAAATGTTCCATGGATTGTTCTTCTCAGCATCGTTTTGTCGCATAGCGAGATGGCAATTTCAGGGCTTAATCGATTACGTGCCAAATGGAGAAGCCAAAACAGTGAAAAACAAAGATTGAAAGAAAAAAGAATTAAGCATAAGATAAGAATTAACCAAAGAATTAGAATTGTCAGTCCAATTTCCCGAAGTTCATATGCATAGAAAAAGCATAAGATAAGTGTCTGTTAATAATTGAGTGGTAATAATAAATATGTTGACCTATCCAGCCCTTAATTTATACAGAAGAGTTCGGGAAGACATACATAATACATGATATTTACACCAATATCACTTAATAATCCAAGAACTCGAGACTTGGGGCCCTTTGCTCCGTTATTGATTCCACGCTTCCCCCAAAATTGACCTCATTAATATTCGGGGTGAGTTAAATAAGGGATTTTTTTTTAAAACTTAAGTGAAGTTAAGAGTTCGAATCGCGTTCATGTATGCAGTTGTTTAAAATTTGAAGTCAGAGCTTTACCTTTCGCAAGAGATCTACTCGACTCGAATAGAGATCATTCTGAATATAAATAGCTTAAAGGTACCTTCCCATAATTAAAACACTCTACGTGGAAAAAAAAAAAAAAAGGGAAGCAATTAATAAGGGAACAAGAGAGGACTGGATAATGAAGATAATATAAAACAATGATCAGCACAAGAGCCACGCCATGATTTTCATTAAAGGCAAAAGTGGGGCCCCTCTCATTTGTTTATCTGGTCCCCACTTAAAATGTTTCCCCAAGTCACCTCTAAGACGCTTCCACGTACCCTCCTGCCCTTTTCATTGTCTTTACCATAATCTCCATGCAAAGTATGACTTTATTAGTACGGACTACACGTGTACTCCCCCACATGCTCCCTCCGCACTGGCCGGAAAGGCCGCCGGAAGTTGACCGTCTGTCGGTATCCCCGAAACATAATAAATCTAATCTTAATTTTCTTATGATAAAAACTTGTAAGTACGTGTGCTAGCTTCCAATCCATGTTTCGCTGCCCTTTTACTTGTGTTTTACAATAAAGTGGCTAATCAATGATTTTGAGTTGGCTTTTAGATTTCCTCTTTCCCCTTATAGACAAGTGTTTGCCAAGTTAGGGAAGCCACCACCACGTGGACAAATTATGTAATAAAAGGATTGTAGTTCTTGTGAGCCTGCTCAAACTACCATTACTCTTTGTCATATTTTTGATATAAACTGTATGTTTCGTATTAGGTAATAGACAAACTCATAAAGTGGCTCTTGTTGAATTTGATTCTTGTTTTTATACTCATTTGAGTCTATTCTAGGAACGATTAGTAATGGGGTTACCTAATATATATTATATTTGGAGATGGAAGAACTAGCACAGGAAACACGAAGAATCTAACAAATGAACATATATGTGACAATTAAAGAGGAAAAACAAGGGATGCATAGTCTCTAGCTTGCTAAAAAAGTAGGTAAAAACGAAATGAAAACAAATTGTCTAATATAAACACCACCATATTCAAAGCCCAGAAAATTTGGACAAGAACGTGGAAAAAGAAGAAGGTCCTTGATCACTTGTTGAATCCGATGTCCACATTACATAAGACTACTGATATCAAGAAAAGCTGGGTAGTCGAATTGAAAAATGTTGCTGCAATGGCTTTCTCTTTCGTCTTCCGTTGTGCTGCCATTAATTTGTGCTGAATTTGAGTTCAACGGTGTTGGACTCGATGAAGGCGTTGATAATACTGAAGCGAAACTGAAACTTTGGTTGCTGTTGTTAGAAATGAAAGTCGACGTGTCAGACGTAGGGTCCAAAATGGTTGATTGGTCAGATCCGTAGTAGTTTCCATAAAATGGAAGTGTCACCAAGTCCTCAGCTAAATTTGAACCCATCTCATCATTGCCTGCCCAATCATGACTTAATAAGGAATTTTGAGAATTGAAGTTGGTGGTATGCTCTGGTAGGTATGGCTCTACCACATTAGGGTACATGAGTTGTGCTTCACTAGAAAATGGAAGACAAGGAGTGGTCAATGTAGCGCAATTTGGAGTTTCTTGAACTGAACTCTGAAATCGGTCAGCTTGGATCAGTTGTTGATATTGGTCATGGACTTGGGTGTTTCGTAGCTGGTTTTCTTGACCATTTTGAGCAATATTATAATTACAGTTTTGACGTTGAGACAAGAAGAGGGATGTGGCCAGCCTTAGGAGCTCTGGGTTAACTAAGTTCATCTGAGACGAATTGTAGAGAGAAGAACTTAGGATTGAGGAGAGGTCAAGAAGATCAAGTCTAGGACTATGAGTCACTGGATCAATCCCCATGCGAAGAAGCCTTTTCCTAATGTGGGTGTTCCAGTAATTCTTGATTTCATTATCTGTCCTTCCTGGCAAGCGAGCAGCAATAGCAGACCACCTGCAGTAACATTTGAGAGAAAAATCGTTATGTCTGAACTCTATGTCCAAGAATCTGTTGATTAGTTTGTGTAGATAGGAAGAGGTAATTAGTTACTTGTTTCCAAGGATGCTATGCAGCTGAATTATAGTTTCCTCCTCTTCAAAAGAAAACCGACCTCTCTTAATGTCAGGTCTCAAATAGTTGGTCCATCGAAGACGACAACTCTTTCCACACCTTTGCAATCCTATGAACAACCAAAAGAAGGAATAGCCATTAACACAAACTCCACTAATGGACCAATAATGAAACCATGCATGCATTAGAAAACATATTTTCAATTGAAATACGAAACGCTTACCAGCATTCTTTGGCAGAGTCCTCCAGTTCCCGTAGCCATGCTTTTGTATATAATCAACCAGCTTCTGATCCTCCTCCGGGGTCCATGGCCCTTTCTTTAGCCCATTCTTGTCGCAACAAGGTGCTCTCCCCATGCTGTATAATTAAGCTTTAGCTAGCTAGTAAATTCTGTAGAAGTTGAGCTTGCTTGGTGTTGGATCTATAATAAGTTATTTGTTTTGGAAGGAAGAGGTTTTGAGAGAGACGTAGGGGAGGTTTTGAGGGAGACGTAGGGTCCTTATGCAGACGTATACGTGTATAAATAGCGAGAAGATGAAGGTAAGAAACAAAGCCAAGTCAAAATGATTCGGTGCCGTCCCTTGGTAATCATCAAGGCGACGTGTTCCTTGTTCTTAGAGGGAGAAAGTGTGAAAAAGAGCAATCTCTCTCTCAAATTATTATTATTGTTATTATTATATTGAAGATTTACCGTTCAAAATCTTTAATTACTACAAATGGCCGTGTTAGTGTATCTCAAATTTCAACCCTTTTCTTAATTTCCAATCTTCCCTATCTCATCACCTATCACTTTCCTGCTGGGAAGTGTCACTCCTTTCTCGATTCATGTTAGCTGTCGCCAACATCAAACAGCCACGTAACCCCAGTTCCACTTACGGGTTTCTTGATCCGAAGACATTGTAGTTGATTAATTAATTAAGCTTTTTGCTTCTTTAGTTTTCTGTCATGAAAATGACTACTTTCTCAGATTTTAGTTAAATCTAAATTTCCAGTCTTTTATTATTTATTTTCAAAGATTGCGTATAATGAAACTCACATCAAAAAAGGAAAAAGCATTGATGAGAGATTAGTTATGTTTCATGTTGCAATACTATATATATATATATATATATAAAGTTTAGTAACTAAGAGTGAATACTCAGAAGAAGTGCATTTAATTCAATATGACAGTAATAGAATTAGTGTTTATATATAGAAAATGATGCAAGGACATTTATTATCAAAGATTGTGATAAAAGAGGGTTCTGATCCAATAAAATTTGAGAGAAGGTCTTCTCTTTTCTTTTGGTCTTATTGTGTATTAATTAATGGTTTCCTCACATGCTATATATCAAATGTATGAGATGTGATATAGTGCACAACTTATCAAGAAATCAAAGATCAGTTTGACAAAAACAGAAGCTTACAAGAAATGCAAAAGCTGGTAACCATATTCAACGGTTTTAGTCAATCGGAAAGCAAATCAAGTTGGGGAAATTAAAAGAAGTGCATTTGTGTGAACACGAAGGACTGTAGAGCGTAGCTGGACGAGTTCTACCAAAGTTAATCCTATTAGTCTACCCTGCCTCCAACCAATTGCCATGTGAGGATTCAATCCACGGCCGGTCTGCATTATTACCTCTTAATTGTCTGTAAATTCAAAGCTTATACTCTCAATAATCATCGTTATTTTTGGATTAGTGTCCCCACTTAGTAGTTGTATTAACGTATTTAAATATCACAAGTAATTAATAGGCAGGCAATGACGTTTTAAAGCCCAGTTTTAAACCTGTTCGGCCGCAAACCTGTGGTGCCCTCCTGGCCACAAAAAAAGTGATGACGTTTTGCTGTCAAAGAACTCAACTTTCGTTTGACTTTGGCCGTAGTGATTGTCAGAAGAGACAGCTTCTGGTTTTTTAGTAGATCGTGAATAGAAGGGAACAATCTAATTTTACGGTGTCTTATTATGTTCAGTAAATCTCAACCATTTATTTATGCGGGTTTCGCATGAGCTCTACATAAATAAACGTGAAGTTCGGATAAATGAATGGCTGAGATTCACTGGACATAATAAGACACCATAAAAAATAGACAGAAGATCTGAACTCGAACACTCGACTCATTTTTCTTTTCTGTATAATATTAATTCACTTCTATATCTAATATCACTACCTTCCAAAGGCAATTCAAAAATCTCAAACCACTTATTCAAACTTCTCACAGTTAGGCTTAATATGTGTATCTTCTTGAAAATAAATGTATGCTCCACAGCCACTACATCAGCACCTATCGATTTTATAGTTTATCTTTGGTTGAATTATAAGGTAATTATCGGAATAGGGACATGATCTGTTCTTCTCACCGGGACACTTGCATACAGATAGCTACTACACCCATGAAAACGGAGAAGGTCCCACAGTTACATTCACTACGTTAATTGTAGATAATCCCTTTTCTTAATCTCTAAAAGACCCCAAATGAGAAGGGAATCAAATTGCTTTGGTTTTTAGGATTCATGAATTTTTGAGCTAGCTAACCAATGATTTCCTACTTTTACCGGGTCCTACTACTTTCGTCTCTCTGTGACACGTGTTTAACACCGGAGAGCTGACCGAATCTTCTCTTGCATTTTCGTATTTGTGTCACCTTTTCTGCTACATTTTGTCTCGGACTAGAAACGCCTTTCATCCATCTCACAAATTAAATATGATTGAAAAATTAATTGTTATTTACTTAAAAATGTAATGGGAAAATAAAATCTTATAATTTTTTGATTAAATCTCAATAATTAAATAGCTTAAAAATATATATTATAAAAAATTAAATCATACCTAATTAGAATTCTTGTAGAAACTTTTTCATAAAATGTTAATCACGAGCTGCCCAACTGTTTAACCTTTAATAGGATTCATAAAGTAAATAAAAAATTTCAAAAATTCAATTGTTTAGTCTATTTTTTATATCCAATTATATTCATTCTTGCTAATTAAGAATTGACAATTAGAAACACTTTTTTCAAAACTCAATTTACTATAGCTAGAGAATTCCTTAAATCATTATTAATCAAGAATGGTAAATGTTATCTTTAATTACTTTAGAGTAACAAATACTTTATTGACTTAACTATTTCCGTACAATTCATACTATATCTAAACACTACCGATTGAGCTACCTTAAATAGAATAAATCATAAGTAGCATTAAAATATAATAATTCCTATATGAGATGTTTTGATAATTTCAAGTCTAAGAATCAATTATACATTTATCATTATAAGGAAACCCATATATAAATAAATAATATTCCATTATGATCCTCAAAATTAGGTCAATTTAGTGATTTATTCTCCAATAAGCACCCACATATTTTTTAAGTATCTTCGTACTTTTATTTATAAGGCCAATTACTTTAATCATAAGAAAAAATATAATATGTGCTAGTTTTATTGTTCCATCAAATTCTTATCTCAATGAAACTACAACAATGAACAATTTAGAAATAATACATAAATGTAAATTGAATCTTATTACTATGATTTCATAATAATTCAATTCCATAGTAATTATTCTAGGAATTTTACTTTTAATATTAAAACATCAAATGTAATCAACAAAATGCATAAAGATAAATAATGTATTTATTAATTAAAATAATAATGTTAGACATAAATTTGTAACTAACTGATTTACTGTAAGAGCATAAACTAACAGTCTCTCACTTGCACTAAGGATAATCGCTATATATGGAATATTATATCTATCCATATGTTGTCATGTCTCTTTTGAGATAATAGCTTAATGAGAGGATCAGTAAGATTCTCTTCAGTAGGAACTTACTCCAATGCTTTATCTTTTTGATTCATTATCTTCCTAATCAAATGAAACTATTTTTAGTACATGTTTAGAACGTTGAACCTTTGTTCCTTTTCCTGTGCCAAAATGTCATTATTGTCATAGTACAATACTATTAGATCAACAATGCTAGGAACTACTCAAGTTCGGTGCTAACTTCTTAATCTAAAATACTTTGCCATCTCTCACATGAAAATATACTTTGCTTCGATTGTAGAATCCAAAATGGTTGGTTATTTAGAGCTCTTCTAACTTACAACAACACCATTTAAAGTGAAGATATCTCATAAGTATGATCTACAGTCATCTTAATCAAACTAAAAACTAGCATCTGAATACTTTTGAACTCTTAGTTCAACTCCTGTATGAACCAAGAAAACATCTTTAGTCATTCTCAAGTACTTTAAGATGTTTTTTATAGTCATCCATTGACCATCATCAAGATTGGCTCGAAACTTAGTCGTTATGCTCAAAAGTATAAGAGACATCTGGTCTAGTAATAGCATCACATATATAATCAATTCAATTACTGAAGCATATGGAACATAATCCATTTTATCTCTCTCTTCTTACATCCTAAGGCACATACTACGTGAGAAAAAATCCCATTCGATATAGGTAAGAATCTCTTTTTAGAATTCTCTATGTTAAACCTCTTTAGCACTTTGTCTATGTACATGGATTGGGATAAGCTGATCAATATAATTATTTATTCCCAAAATATAGGATGGTTCCCTTATATCCTTTATGGAGAAGTTCTTAAACAACTAAATCTTTATAGATTGAAGCATTGGTATATTGTTTCCAATAAACAATATGTCATCCACATATAGCACTAGGAAGATGATTATACTCCTATTAACCTTTTATAGACATATGGTTCTTCCACATCTTTTATAAATTCAAATTCTTTGATTTTCTCATCAAAGTAGATGCTCCAACTCTATGACTCTTGTTTAAGTCTATAAATAGACTTTTGTGACTTACATACTTGATTAAGAAATCTCTTGGATTCAAAACCCATAGGTTGTTTCAAATATATATACATCTTCATGCAAATTTTCATTGAGAGATGGTGTTTTGACATCCATTTTTCAGATTGTATGACCAAGATATGCAACTTTAATAAATAAGATCCTTATAGATTTAAATATATATACTGGCTAAAAGGTTTCTTCAAAATTAATTCCTTGTTTTTGCATAAGACCTTCAATCACTAGTCTTGCTTTGTATGTGTGTTCATTACAATCCTTGTTAGTTTTTCTCTTTAAAACTCACTTACATTCAATAGGTATAATACCACCATGAACATCCACTAAAGTCCATACTTGGTTAGTGTATATAGATTCCATTTCAGATCTCATGGCTTTATATCATTTTAAAGAATCATTGTCAGACATTGAGTCTTTGAAAGTAGTTAGCTCATCATCTTTGAGCGATGCATTGTCTTCCTCCTTTTCAATATGAAGATAAAATCTAATAGGGGATGATGTGTCTTACTAGTCTGTCACAAACAATTTGTCTCTTGAACCCTTGCTTTTATATTATATGTATCAACTTGAGGTTGATTCTCCATCTGGATAGAATTTGTGATTCTTGAACTTCTCTAAATTCTATCTCACTCTCACTAATTTTGTTGAGAATAAATTCTCTTTCTAGGAATGTAGCATGTCTTGAGACAAACACCTTGTGCTCAAGAGGATGGTAAAATTGATATCGGACATCACTTTTGAATACCCCACAAATTTGCATTTATCTAACTTAAATTGAAGCTTATCAAATATTGTACACTTCATATAAGTATCACATCCCTAGATCTTTAGGTATGACAAGTTTTGTTTACTATTATTCAACATCTCATCTAGAATCTTGTCTACCGACTTAAATGGAACTCTATTTAGAAGGTAAGCAGCAATTTCAAGGCCATATCCCTAAAAGAAGATAGAAAGAACTGTATGACTCGTCATGTAATGTACCATATCTAATAGATTACAGTTTCTCTTTTCAGACACTCCATTATATTATAGATTTTTAGGAGGAGTGCATTATGCAATAATCCCATTCTCTTTTAAGTAACTAGGAAACTCGTGGTCTAAATATTCACCACCTCAATCATACGTAAATGTGTTAATTTTCTCAACCTCAAATCTAAATTCTTTGAACTTTTTAAATGATTGAATTTTTTGTTTCATTTAGTATATATAACCATATTCAGAATGATCATCTATAAACAGAATGAAATATGAGTATCCACCTGTAAACCAAGTAGACATAGGGCCACATACATCTGAATGTATAAGCTCTAGTAACTCTCTGGCGCACTCTCCTTTCCCAATAAAGGGAAGTTTGATCATCTTTCCCAATAAGAAAAATCATAAGTTTTATGTAATTCATAATCAAAAGGGTCCAATTATCCTTCCTTATATAACTCTATGATTCTAGATTCATTCATAAAACCTAACCTACAATGCCATAAATAATAATGATTTTGGCCACTTAACTTTCTTTTCTCATTATTTATTTTAAAGATTTATCTTTTAAGATCTAATTCATACAAACCATTTGTAAGTAATCTAGACCAATAATAAACACCAACTTTATAAAAAAATAAGTTTTTTGCTTAATAACAATTATAAATCCATTCAAATCTAAATAAGCAATGAAAATAAAGTTTCTAGTAATATCTAGAATATATAACAATTATCTAGTTTTAGTTCAAGGCAAGAAGGCAAAGCTAAACTATAAGTTCATAAAACTAATGTAGCAACTTTTACTTGATTGCCAACTCACGTTCCATTTCTCCATTTCTCGACAATCTACTCCTTGTTAACATCTGCATCTTGTTACAAATATAAGAGCCATATCTCAAGAATGTGGAAAAAAAGTAGAAAGATTTATCTCAATCATAAATATATTTGAAGAAGTAGCTTCTTAAAACTTCTTATCATTTAGGCTACCAAGATAAGCTTTACAGTTCCTCTTCAATTTTCCATCAACTCTATAATGAAAATACATGTCTTTATCATTGTTCTTCTTCTTAAAGTAAGCTTTTGGCTTTTGAAATTTAGCATAAGATTTATATTTCTGGTTATTATTATTCTGAGACCCATTTTTCTTGCTCTTCAAAGAATCCATAATAAGAACAAAAGTGAGTTCCTTCTTAAGGCATTCCTATACAGTCTTGAGCATATTCAATAGTTTAGGCAATGACACACATTTTTGGTTCACATAGAAGTTCATAACAAATTGTGAAATGCTCAAACTAGGGATGGAAAAAGGACTCGGGTCCAACCCGAAGTCAAAAGGCCAAGCTTAGGTTGACTAGGCCTCGGGCTGGGCTCAAGCCTTGAGCGTAACTTGGGCCTAGACTGTCGAGCCTCGGGCCTACCTGGACCCAGTAACGCAAAGTGACATCATTTTTCCATAAAATGATGCCATTTTTCATTTTAAAATATGAGGAGTCAGGTGAGCTCGAGCTTGGCCCGACCCATTGCCATCTTTAGCTCAAACTAAAAGGCTATAGCACCATATCAATGCTTAACTCATTGTCTATGACAAAACCTAATTGGCCGAATTGTTCAATATAGCTAACTATCTTCATTACACATAACTCCCCTGAATATACTTTTGCACCGAATAACTCCTTGAGATGTAAAATTATATCAAGAGCATCCATGTTCTCATGCTACTTTTGAAGCTCTCGAGAGATACTAATTAATATCAAATATGTCTCTTGTTCAACATCATCAATATAAAGTTGATATCTCTCTTAAAATTCATTATTTTCACCCTAGCTAGGCTCTAGTGGAACAATAATGTCAAAAACACATAGTTTCTTTTCTTGCGTAAGAATAATTCTCGAGTTGTGTTGCAAAACTAGTTCGAGAAATTGGGTCCAGTAAGCTTGATAGCATCTATGATTCTCCTTAAGGACATATTGGTATTAAACTTTGATAATAAACTAAATATATATATAGAAAAGCAAGCATTAGTTTATGCCATAAAACTAAATAAAATAAGGATTTTAGTACATATTTGGTTACTTCTAATAATTTATTCAAAATAATAGTCTTCATTATTAGATCAAAAAATTATCAAATAGTTTCCTAGTGGGCTATGATCCCATTGAAACTATGTTAATCTTGAGTCACTCAACAAACTAACTGAATTTAAATTAAGTAAATAACATGCTTACCAATCACTTCTTATATGACTCCTAGATCTGTTAAGTGAAAACATTTCACCAAAATATATCTTACATATTATTCCTAGCCTTACCTCTAAATTATATGATCATCAGTCACTCATCTCAATCATACAAATTTAGTTAAGTGGAACCTATTAATTTAAGGTAAAACATATTCAAATTAAATGGGTCTTGAGTCACTTTACAAGCCCCATAATAAATAGAACCCTAGTTTTGTTCTCAAATAATGAAAGAAAGTTAACACATTCTTAACGTGTACTTTATATTTATTTTAGGAATTTAAAATTTCAAAAATTCAGGTCTCATAAAATAATACAATCTCATTATATTAATTATTTCCTACATAATCATAAAGAAAATGATTTAAAACCTTCACTTGATTCTAATTATTGATTTAATAATTAATTTAATCTATTAATTCAAATCTTTGAAAATTAAACTAAATTTCAAAATTATTCCTAATAAAATTAACCCTTTGAAAATAATTGTCAAAAAAGTATAAAAGGCCTTTTCTTATATTTATTAGGAATTTAAACCAATTTAATCTCAAGGAAACTAATTTAATTAAAGCAAATATTAAAACAAAAATTAAGGGTTAATTACTAAAAAATCCCAAACTTTTTTTTTCAAAATTTCAATTATAGCCCGAACTTTAAAAAGTAGTAATAAAATGCCTAAACTTTTAATTTTTTCAATTCAAGCCTAAATTTCAAAAAGTAACAATAAAATGCTCAAACTTTCAATTTTTTCAACTCTAACCCAACGTTAGTGTTTCTGTTAAGTTTGCTGATATGACTTGCCATATGTTTCAGGAGCCTTAACTATTAATATACGTAATCCAAAATTAACACAACAAATGAAGATTAATGAAACAACATTGTTGTTTTAAAATGATCTAAATCAGATTACGCATCCCCGACGACCTTATGCTTTGATTTTAGTTTTTTTCCTTCGTTTTTAGTTTGTTCTCTCGATGCCTTCACCCTTCGATTTTCAGATTATGTAGCCCCGATGCCCTCATACTAAGGGCATTAGGAGAATGAACTAAAAACAAAGAGCTTACTAGTGTAGTACGCTGTAATGCAAGAGTAACTTCGGGCGTTAAAAGAATAAACAAAAAATAAAGGGTTGAGGACTTCGGGAGAACAATAGATAACGTCAAGCTAAAATTGAAGAAAATTAAAAGTTTGAGTATTTTCTTGCTACTTTTTGAAGTTTGGTCTGAAATTGAAAAAAGTTGAAATTTTGGACATTTTATTGCTATTTTTTAAAGTTTGGGCTATAATTGAAAAATTGACGAAAGTTTAGGTTTTTTTGGTAATTAACCTTAAAATTAAATGAAATAAAATTTCAGACATAATCTCCTAAGACATACACCCCCATCATTTTATAAAAACTCTAGTTTCTGGTTTTCTTTACAACCTCCCTCTTCTTAGTGCCATTGCCTATATCTCTTTTGCTCGTCGTCCTTACCTGTGCTTCTCCTGCCACTAATGTGTCTTTGGTTGTTTAGCTTCTTCTCATAACATTTGCAGGTGTTAACCTCTTCCTTTAAGGGCAAATCTTGCTTTTACGAGTGGCTACAATCACCATTAGGTCTGTCACCTTTAATAATAAAGGAGGATACTCCACCAACAACAGTCATTAGTGAAGCATGCATTATATAACACAATGAAAAAAGACATTAAGAACCTAATGCTAAAGAGGCATGCATGTGAGTGTTTCAAAACTTGATCAAGAATAAGCCATATGATTTTCCATATTCTTAAAGTTAAAGGGCATCAATTTTTTTTCCAAATTATAATCAAGCATGTAACAAACACAACCTAGAAGCAAAACAACAAGATGCATATAGTAATGGTTTCCATAAACTTTAAACAAAAATAAGAGTGTATTTGGTTCTCAATAGATATTGTTTTCTAAAAACAATAAAACTAGAGGGTATGGGATTGTGGGCTTTTAGAAACAAGAATAAAGCATGTTAAGGTAGTTGTCCATTTTTCCAAAAAACTTAAAGAAAGGTCATAATTTTGTTTCATTTTTTAGAAAATTAAAACATAATTTTAATTAGCTTTAATTAGTATTACAAAATGCATTCAAACAAGTTTTTAAGCCTTAATTGTATCAAATCAATAACAATCAAGCAATTTTAGTCAAGTTAAACAACTAAAAGAGGCTCTAATACCACTGCTTAAAAACTAACCATGATCTAATCATGAGCGCAACAGAAAAATAAAATTTTACGATTTCTAGATTGGATCTTAATAATTGAATGACTTAAAAAACATAAATCATATAAGGTAATTGCATGAGGTGACATAAAGAGAAATGCATTGATGATAACATTAATGCTAGTAACACATGGTATGATAATGACCCTTTTGTGATTGCAAGTCAAGTGAAGTAAGTATTCTATCTCAACGACACCATACTAGGCAATAATTGGAAAGTTGTTCAAAAGTTTCAATACTAAAATCTTTCGATTTTTGTGAAAGGGAAGATGGTCCAATGGGTGAGGATGGTGATGAAGTGCATCAAGAGATTGAATCAGAGCTAAATAATGGAGCCTTACAAATAGAAGATGCAGATATATCATTCCATAGGATAGATGTTGATCCCAATATACTATAAGAAAATGAAGTACAAGCTGATCCCAATATGCTAGAAGTAAATGAAGTACAAGCCAATCTTGTCTTACAAAGAGATGAAGACTATATT
>JAOQMQ010000002.1:26535267-26545954 GCA_027563845.1 Erythroxylum subrotundum
TTAATTTTGGTCAAGTAGTGGTCTCTTTGTTGTAGTAATACATCAACCGACTCCATTCTTGAAACCCTTGATCCCATCTGAAAAATTGGTGGAGGATCCCTCCCATATAATACCTTAAAAGGTATAGTATTAAGAGCCACGTGATAGGAGGTATTGTAGCAATATTCTGCCCAGCTCAACCATTTCGCCCATTGCTTGGGAGTATCTCCTGCAAAGCATCTCAAGTAGGCTTTTACTGACCTATTCACCACCTCAGTAGCACCATTGGTTTGAGGATGGTAGGACTGAATTTGAGGACGGTTCCATGCACCTTGAATAGTTCTTCCCAAAACTTGCTCATGAAAATTTTATCTCTGTCGGAAACTACCAATCTAGGGAATCCATGCAGCCTTACAATATCCTTGATGAACACTTAAGCCATTGATTGTGCCGTCTAGGGGTGCTTAAGGGGTAAGAAGTGAGCATACTTGCTCAACCTATCCACAACCACTAAGATGGATGCATATCCAAGGGATTTTGGGAGCCCTTCGATAAAATCCATAGTTATATCATCCCATACCTGATTTGGAATCGCAAGGGGCTGCAATAGTCCTGCTGGAGACAACGTTAGGTATTTATTCTACTAGCATGTTAAGCAAGCCACCACAAATCTATAAATTTCTTTCTTCATGCCCTCCCAATACAACTCCCTAAAAATGCGCTTATATGTTTTTAACGGTCCTCCATGTCCCCCCAAATGACTCTCATGACCATCCTTCATAATTTTAGCTATAAAGGCAGAAGTGTTAGAGATTACCAATCTGTCTTTGTAGTAGAGTCTGCCTTGCTTCACCGTATATGGGGGCTTGAAACCAGGATCTCGGCTGACAGCTTCAGCCAACTCCTTCAACTTGTTATCAGCTTCTATCTCCCGCCAAATTACATCCATACCTATGATTTTGCATGCCATTACAGTCCCCAACTCTTCCTGGTACTGTACTCGTGATAGAGCATCCGCCACCTTGTTATCCCTACCCGGTTTGTATTCAATGGCGAAGTCAAAACCCAATAGTTTGGTGATCCATTTCTGATAATCTGGGTGAATCTCCCGCTGCTCTAGCAGAAACTTTAACGGTTTCTGATCAGCCCGGATGACAAATCTATGGCCTAGGAGGTAAGATCTCCATTTCCGGACAGCCAACACAATAGCCATAAATTCCCTCTCATAAGCAGATTGTCCCTTTCTTTCTGCTGACAATGACTAACTATAATAGGCAATTGGTCGGTTGTTTTGCATCAGCACCGCTACCACACCCAAAGCTGAAGCATTAGTCTCCAAAATAAAAGGTTGGTTGAAGTTAGGCAAGGCTAAAACAGGTACGGTGGTCATGGCCTGTTTCAGGTTGTTGAAAGCCTTCTCCGCTTCCATTGTCCACTTAAAATTGTTCTTCTTGAGCAGTTGTGTCAACAGCCATGCAATGTGGCTGTACCCTTTTACAAATTTCCGGTAATACCCTGTCAGCCCCAAGAATCCCCTCAACTCCTTCAAAGTGGCCTCAATCTTGGATCGATCTGCTACAACCCCTTGTTCTGATACAATGTGGCCCAGATATTTCAAGTGAGGCTGACCAAGAACACACTTCTTATAATTAGCATATAGCTTCTGCTCCTTCAAAATACTCAAAGTCACCCTTAAATGTCTTAGATGCTCCTCTTTACTTCTGCTGTAAACTAAGATGTCATCAAAAAACACGAGTATGAATTTTTTGAGATGGGGTTTAAAAATCTTATTCATCAAGGATTAAAAAGTCGCTAGGGCATTTGTCAAACCGAAGGGCATTACTACAAATTCATAATGTCCTTCATGAGTTCGAAATGCGGTTTTCTCAATATCTTCCTCCCTCATCCTTATTTGATGATAACCAGACTTCAAATCGATCTTAGAGAAGATAACTGCCCCACTTAACTCATCCATCAACTCTTCTATTATGGGTATCAGGAATTTGTCACTTACAGTCACCTTGTTTAGAGCACGAACTCTTACTTCAGCCATGCAACAAACTCTCCTATTCTCTCTCCTCCCACATGCACGTAATACCCGCCAGCCCTTGACTGCAACAGAAAGTGGTAACTTTACTCGGTTACCCTTTCCTTTACCCTTCTAGAATAAACCTTGGTAATAGGAGGTCTAACAGACTCTTTACAATGTTCTAAGAAAGAGAGGGCACCTTTGTTATTGGGAAAACATAGAATCCTCAAGTTCTTGAGTTTGGCATGTTCAGAAACATAACTACATTGATCGATTTTGAGACTATTTAATCAAAAACTTCAGTCCATAGATATTGAGGAATTCTCTTGAACTGTGGATGATAGACCTTCTCTTGCACCTTGTATAGAAGATTGCTTTTGAGCCGATATAACCATAGTATATATTTGTATATATGATAACCTCAACAATTATAAGCATGAAACTAATGTATACATATATATAATAGTCATTGTAATTAAGAAGAAACTAGTTGTGAAACCGTAACCTATGAATAATATTTAACATAATTGTTATAGTAACTGATTTTTTAATATTTACAACAGAAATCATATTTATAAATATAAATAACATATTAATGGAATTTTAACGGTCCAACATAAGTATAAAGATGTCAAAATAATAAAGAACTTTAATAAGTTTCATTAATATAACTGTCAAAACAATAAAGAACCTTGACCATATGTTTCTCAGCAATCTTAAGTAGCATTTAGTAACGGTCTCCTCACTGTATCTGCTTTGATATATGTATACATATATCTTACGGTGAGGAGACCGTTACATATATGAATGCATAGATACATTCATACGTAGATTAGCATCTCAAAAGCCAAAACTAGGACTATATGCTTTTATGTGTTAAGCCAAGTCTTCTACACATACTTATGTGAGGAAAATGAGACCTTGAAGTTGCAAAATTTTCACCATGACTATTGGGACGCAGGAAATAAAACCCCATATACGAGTTCCAGAACCAATGTAGTGAAATTACGATTAGCATTCTAGATCAGTCTCGTTTGTACCTTTTGTTCAGAAAAACTGTACCGCAACTCATAAGGAAGAAGAATTACTGTCTTGTTTATATTTTATTGATGTAGAGATACTTTTCTTTTACAGCTTTCTAATAGTGATTTCGTAATGTGACAAAGCTGCTAAGAAGCATTAGCCACTGGGAACCTAGAAGCCTCCTGTTGCATAAGACCTAGGAGGCTTCTCAAGGTTAGGAAAAGTTTCCAGTAGACTGAAACTAAGTTTAATACATTAAATAATAAGTTGAAATTGGTAGAAGAGTTAGAGTTGAAAAACACCTCAGTGACAGAAAAAAGCAATTTATTAGAGAAGAGATGAGATAGTCCGTTAGGAAAATAAGATGATTAAAGAAGTGAAGATAGAAAGGGAAAAGCACTGCCAAACAGAGGAGAGTGTGCTGATAAAATATACAAACCTCTCACGTAATCAGTAAAATCAGGGACATGGCAATGACAATTCAAGTGGAATATAGATAAAGAGCATATTATAATGAGAAATCATGGAGTGAGATCAAACCTTCCACAGCACCCTGGCAAAAGAAGAATTTCGTTATCAGCAATACTATCAGCATCATCTGTTGCATTGAGTAGGCGTGACAGCGGCTGTATCTCCCAAGTTTGACTCTCTGGAATACAAAAACGTGCTTCAAGTATTAAGCAGCAGGCATCAACAAAGCATCTGCTCCAACCTCCAAGGACTTCTGCTGATCTACCCAGCATATACGGTAACTTCTTTGTCCACGTTCCACAGCCAATATGAGCAACCATTATGACCCCAGCTGTAGGATGTCCACTTTCAAATTCAGGAAACTCCTTGGATTTATCGGGAGCAATTTCTTTCCAGTTAGGGCATCCCATAACACCCAGTACAATCCGATCTTCAACTACAAGAGCCAAACCTACCTGAATAATCACAATAATTGCATAGCATGAGATAAACAAAGGAAAATTAAGATCAAGCATAAAATTGAATACATAACATATATAAACATAATTTTCCATCTATGACAAAATTTATATTTTTCTTTCTGAACATACATTGCAACAGAATATATACCCTAACATTGAAAATCTTACACTCTCTATTCCAGGAGATTTGACTTACCTTGATTGATTTCCTATACCACAAGACTCTTTTTAAGATTTTCAAATTAATAACCTCAAGTGAGATAGGATCCTGAATATCACTCATCTGACTTGAAAAAAATAGGACCTCTAAATAAGATGCTATCCCATCCCAACGAGTACAGCAACAATGATAGATACCTACACAAGAATATCAAATGCATTTGCACAGGCATATGTATGAGTTATGGACTTAAATCATGTACATTTACAAACATAAGTGATAATAACGAATTTGGTGAACTAGATTAACCCTAATCACCAATAATTAATTTACAAAAATAACTCTACTAATATACTGTACACTACCATAATACAACAATCTGGCATGCATATTTACAAGTACACCTTTGCATCATGATAAGAACAGTATTACCACTTTTTGTGTTTGCAGAATCCACCGAAATAGAATTATCCAAGTCTTTTAGATACAACATATGCCGTTATCAATTTCCTTCGCAAATTAAAGGCCCACTCCATGCATGAAGATTTGTAGTTTTCTAGACCTAAACTAATCTACCTTATAAATTCTACATTCATTATTAGATAGAAACTCAACTCTTAATATTGGAAATATAATGATGTTGCCATGCACACAGCGTATACATATATGTCTTGATGCAGGGTATCTTTATCTGATATGTATAAAATTTATCAACTGCTCACTTCACAATTGTTTCAAGCCAATATTACAAATCCAAAGAAATGATAGTGAAGAACAATTAATTATGGAGCATACCACATAAAGGGCCTCACATCCTTTAAGAAATCCTTTGGTGCCATCGATTGGATCCAGAATCTGTATTGTGCATACACCAAGATAGTGAAAAACAAAATGTAGAAAAGAGAAAAATTTTCTCCTCTGCTCCAGTTATGTACCCAAAAAAATTTTGAGAAAATTACTCAAAGTTTGTGGAGATCAGGTTGCCAAACAAAAGAAACAAAATAATTTTTGTTTATATTCAAAATCATATTAAGACTTACCCAATATGTTGCAGGCTTAGTTCCATAAATTATAGCTTTCTTCCCTCCTCTGTCAATTGCTTCCAGCACATCAGCATGTGTTAATGTTTTATCACTGGAGCTTGCTTTATTGGTCACAACACTTACCACAGAACCAACAAGATTATTGGTACGCAGAAAGCCAGAATCCTCTTCGGCCACCAGGGGAATAGTAGGGAACAGTTTACTTAGCTCTGTCAAGAAAAGCACAAACTACAGTCGGCTCCTAGAAACAGTCCACGATACACCATAGAACAAGAATCATGTTTAGGTTGAATAAGATCAATTCCAATGCATTAAAGCTTGTTAAACAAAGCAATATTCGAGTCTCATAACTCGATTTTCCTTCCAAATATAATCTGAGATATTTTTGAGCAAATAATCATTAACCATTTCGCAGTTTTAAAAGTTAACACTTGATAGTAACAACAAGATTTAGATAAGTTCACGAGGTGAATCACCACTTTCCACAAAAGACAACATTAAAAATATATTTGTACGGGTTCCAGCCAGAAGTTTAATCTCATTAGGGAAGAAAACCAACTTGAATCTTCACTATGCAACAAAATAACCTTAAAAAACAGAAGTAAAGCACGTAGTGATTTAGTAATTACCCAAGCTGACTAGAGCTTGCACGCCGAAGTCAGCAACAGTGACAGGCGTATTATCATTCTTTTCTATAATCCTTGCTTCATTTGACAATAACGACTTTTTCACCTAGAATTCGCCGCAAAAATCACTTGGTAATTTTAATGAGGACCATAATCAAGTCGTTTCTATCTTGTTCCCCGAAAATAAATTTTCAAACAGTTTTGAAAGAGAAAGTGTAGAACTTAATTACATCGACACAAAGAGAACAAGCCTTCTGGACCACATTGACCGCAGCTTCAAGCTCTCTGTGATACATCGCCTTCTCAATGGGAAAAGGAAGACTACTCGACCTGCAACTCATAATTATAAAAAAAAGACAATCAAGAATTGAATAGAATTTTTTATTTTTAATCATTCATAAATTTCGGAAAGTGGGAAGGTTTACATTCGAGTAGAGAGACCTTACAGGGAAGCTGCTGAGAGGCCTAGGGGGAGGCGTGCGGCGACGAAGGAAGCGAACGGCGGAGAAGTGGAGAAGGTCCATGGTGGTTGATGAGTGGTTGGCAGTTGGGTTTGGTTTTGTGTTGGGAAGATCAAATGCCAACGGCCAACTTCTTTCTATGGGTTCGGAATTGGACACTGAACTGAAATACCAGGAGATGCGACTAGTCAAGGGGACCTTGATAGTGTAACCCATTAAGCAGCGAACAAATTCAATTTGATGGGATGTTTTATAAATTCAATTAAGATGCTTGCACATACATCCTTCGTTTTCTTGTATACTTCTCTTTTTGTTTTCTTTACCATGTTTTCTTGACTTATATGTCCTATTTATGTGTTGTATTTAAAATATAGCTTAATAATGTTAAAAAAATTAAAGAATTTTGTCTTAAATTGTTAAATTGTGAAGATGATGTTTAACATTTAATTAAACAATTTACTCAATGGATTGGCAATTAAACTAAATTGTATGGATTAAAGAAGCTTGCAAGTACTACTCTTGTCTTTAAGAACCTTACGGAGTGTTTGGTTGAGATGAATAGTTATTCTATTCCTCGTCTATTCTTAGTAACAAGTTGTTACTTTATTTAGTTGAAAAAATTATACGAAATAGATCATTCTAAGGTTTAGTTATTCTTGAATTTGTAGAATATCTAAAAATACTCCTTTCCCTATCTTTAACTATTCCAGTGGTGAGTAATAATAATAAAAAATAAAAGTAATAAAATTAATAATAATAACAAAAGTAATATTAATTAAATTAATAATAATAAATAAATTACTATTATTATGATAAATTAACAATAACTATAATAAGAAGAAAATTAATAATAACAATAATAATAAGAAGAAAAAGAAGAAAAATTAATAATAATAATAAGAAGAAGAAGAAAAAAAATTAATAATCCGAAGAAGAATATAGTTAGTAGGGACTATAATAGATATTTTGGTCTTTTTCTTAGTTATTCTTTTGTTATCTCAAATTTATATTTTCAAACCAAACATTAGCATTCATCATCATTAAAAATTCTTAGAAGTAAACTAAATTAAGTAATACACATTCCATTTCATTCCTCATATATTTTATTCATAAGAATAACTATTTCATTCCTTATATATTCCAGCAGGTGAATCAAACACCCTGTTAACATGGGATTTACAAGTACATATACTTGAGCTTATCGTTTATAGGCTCCTCCATCTTAATTAATTATTCAACTTTGTCTAGCTGTTAAGATAAATTTGTAACCTTAAAATATGAAAATCTAAATTTTCTTATTTTTAAAAATGGGTGAATCATTATTTTTTTTCTCTCACTCTATCTAAACCTGAAAATCTCTCATTCTCTCTACTAAAACCATCCACCACTATTGAATATCGTTAATTATTAGCGTTTAATATTATCCAAAAATTCGTCATCATCCATGATAAATCCCTAGATTCCAGTTGAACCTCACCAAGATCTAGAATCCTATTAAACTTAGAAATTTCCATAAATAAACTAAATAAATTTATTTTAGGAAATTAAAAAATATATATTAAATGGTCACTAAAAGAGTTGGAAACCATAAGCCAATACAACAAGCCATGAGACAACTAGAATGAAAAATAAACATCAAGTGGAACCTTAACAGAGAGGGTGTCATTAAGCGTCAGTATGGAATCAATCAAACTAATGTTGAACAATAAGCAACATATATACAAGAACTCCTATAAGCAGCCATTACATAGTAATTTAATGTTCATCAAGCTTGTTAATGATGAGGTCCCTTGAGTTTCTTCATTGCTAGTAGAAGGTTAGGAGATCTTTTTCCTCATTCCTGGCTGGTTTAGATTTATAAGCTACCATTATGGTTCAATAAGATTTAGCAAATCAATAACAACATATGTTAGTCGAATGTTATCCATCTTTCTGCTAGGTCCCTATTGATGTTATTGTTGATGTCCTTTATATTAATAAGAGCTCTAATGATACGAATAATATTATAGGTCCATATTAGCTTCTCAATTTTCTGGTGTTGAAAAATCCTCAAGTTCATTTCTCCCCAAGTAGAATAGACACAATAACTCAAGGCAATCTTGTACAACTTATATTCACTCTCTTTGTGGAATTTAAGCTTGGTTGAATAAGAGATAATATTTTTTAGTTCTCCTTAGGGCATTGGAGATTGTATAGGACAAGAATTTGATCCCAAATAGAAGCTGAGAAGGGGCACTTGAAGAAAAGGTTACTAATAGGCTCAAATTCCTAGTTGTAAAGGTACCAACATCTACTGTTTATTTGAGTTTTGATTATGTTTAAGGTTTTCAACATCTTTTTAATAGCTAACCAAAAAATAAAAAAATTTTAGATGTGTTTGTTTTAAATCAAGTTAGCTTGTTCCAATTTGTATTAGGGGTTACCTCTCTAAACACGAGTATTGGTAAGCTCTTAGAGAGTTGTCTCATCTAGATAGTGGTCTCTTAAAGGTCTGAGTTAGGATTGTATAAGGGCATAATGGATCTTAGTTGTCAAGTCCTCTTGAGTTATAAGTCCTTTGGTTCTCCATAATGATGTCACTTGCTTTATCTTGATCTAGAATAATTGTCTGAATCTTTGCGTATCTAGTATTAGATGAAAACGTCCTAAGGAGCTCCAATTTTTGTACTATAACTAATTAAGTCTAGTTCCCATTCCCTTATAATATCCTTTATCAATAGATTGATCTTTCCCCTTAATACTTGGATTTGACTTAGAGTCTAAGATATGGTGCTATTCTACTTTAATTTTCTAGAAATTGATATTCCTTAAGAAGTGGGTATGCATCCTTTTAGCCAGGAGCATATTGTTCATAGCCTTGATTGAGGTGATACCAAGCCCTCCTTGCTTAGGGGTGCATATTTATAACCATTTGACCTTAGCATCAGTTGATTTATTTGTAGAACCTAACCAAAGGAAGTACCTGAGGATTTTCTCAATTGAGTTAATAAGATTCTTAATAAGCATTAAATTAGAGCATAAAAAGGCATGGAGAATTTTAAAAATTAAAATAATAAGTTGGAGCCTGCCTTTATAGGTTCGGTGTTTGTTATATTAGCTATTAGTTCTCTTATGAATTAAGTCAAACAAGGGTTGGCAATCTCTAAAAGTGAGCTTTTCAATAATTATATGAATCACCAAGTATGTGAAAGGAAGTTCCTTGATTTGTAAGCTTAAGATACTAGTTATGCTTTCTTTGTTAACAACTATTATAATAAATAAGTGAATTTTGGAAGCGTTGATGGAGAGGCCTAACAGTTAAAGTATCTTAAGGATTTCATGAGAAGACCAACTAATGAAGTTTTGGCAACATAAAATATAAGCAAATCATATGAAAATGAGAAGTCAAAATGTTTCATTCTCTTACATATGTGATGGTTAATGAAACTATTATTTTGTTTGATTTTGTGTTTAATTAGTATTATTAGGACTTTAATGCATAATGTGGACAAGTAAAGGGAAAGTGAGTCCCCTTATCTTACTCCTTTAGTCCATTTGAAAACTATTGTGGGCTCTCCATTGATCATGATGATAAATAAGTTTGTAGTTATGTATTGCCTAATCCATCTAATAAAGACTTGAGGGAATCTAAATGCTTTTAAATTATCAGGTAGAAATTTCTAACTTACTGAATTGAAAGCTTTATTGAAGTTAATTTTGAGTACACAACTCTTGTTAAAAGATTTGCTATTATAGTTCTTGAATAACTCTTGTGTTACGAAGATATTTTATCTTATGGTTTTACCTTCTATGAAAGATAATTAGCTAGGATTAATCAAGGTTTTTAGAGCTAGTTTCATTTTAGATACTAGAGGTTTTAAGATGATCTTATATATTATATTTTATCATGAGATAGATCTATAGTGACACAAGGAAGAGGGCTCGAGAACTTTTAGGATTAATATAATAAGACTTTTATTGATCTCTTTTAGTAACATACCTTTATTGAAGAATTCCATAATAGTTGTTATAAATTGGTCTCCAATAAGATCCTAGGTATTATAGGAAAATAATGCATTTAGACCATTAAGACTTGGTGCTTTATAAGGATTGAGGCTTAACAAAGCCTCTTAATGTCTACTATACTGAAAGGTATGTAGAGGGCCTTAACTTACTCAAATTTTATAAATGTCTGAATGAATTATTTGAGTACCTACTGATCGCGGCTTTGTCGTTCGATCCTAAAATCGATCCTTGGAAACCAATCAAAAATAATAAATTCCAAAGATTGCAATGTAAGGTGCAACCTCGAGTCATCTCACTTAATCGGAACTTAATGAAATGGACCTACGCTAGCCTATATGTCATAAAACGCAAGTGAAATTAGCAAGGAAAGGGGGTTTTGATTATGAAAATGTTAATGAACTAAAATGCAATGCAGAAAAGCATGTAAAA
>JAOQMQ010000002.1:26548091-26577746 GCA_027563845.1 Erythroxylum subrotundum
TAATTTATTTATATTTTTGTTTATATAGAAATATATACAAACAAGAATAATTTTTTATTTTTTATTAATGAAAAATAAAAATATATAATTATTATTTAATTGTTTGTATATATTTCTATATAAATAAAATAAATAAATGTAAAATTTTATTTTATTATTAAATATATAATTTGTTATTATTAACATAAAATATTATTATTAATTATTTAATAAATTTTATTATATTAAATAATATTATATTATATTTAATATATTAATATTATGATTTGTTCAGAATTGGTATTAAGAAGAATTATTGATGGTATATTAGGTAGTATGTATTTATTAGTTTACGTTATATCCTAAATCCTCCGAATCGGAGGTTTTTTACTTTTACTGTTTCGGATGAAATGGAACGTAACATGAAACCCTCCGTTTCCATCTCATTCTATCCTATTCTATTATGAAACCCTCAAATAAACGATGGAAGAGTGTTACGTTCCATCCCTTTCCATCTCTAACCCCTCAACCAAACAGGGCCTAAGCGACATCTAAGGGCTTCTCATACTTAGGTGGATGACTCTCAAATCATTTAGAGAAACGCTATTTGAAAGGCAAAGCTTGATACATAAATCAATATGAAATTGAGAGCAAAAGGCCCAGGGGTGAAGTTCAAGGATATTTGTATTAATTGCTGACAAGTTAACTTGGAGAATTCTGAATCTTTCAAGGTTATAACCAATAAAAATTCTCCTATTAATATGATGCTGATGATCAAAATTTTGCTTCTAGTTATTTCCCAAAATCCATATCCATTTGTCATATGACTATGCCTTTATTTTTATTCCAAGTAGGCTTATAAAATAAGGATTTTACTTTTAAGATAATGAAGCACTATTTACTGCTTTAAGGGTAGTTAGACCCTCTCACATTCTAAGCAATCACTTTAAGGGTAGTTAAAGTAAAGTAGATTGAAGTTGTATAGAGGGACTAAAAGCACAAGTGTTGAACTATTTCTAAAAATAGTTAACATATTATATATGGATGGTTTTGGCTGGGGAGATGTCTTTGGTCCATAGCCAGTTTAATATGGCTAATTGGCATATAGTGGATGCTTTAGGAACCAAAGGATTTTTCCAAATGCAATTAGCCCAAGGAACCATAGGGAAGTAGCTTCTGTTTTTTGTGTGTGTATGATTAAGTGGTAAATGTACTAGATTTGTGGAGAGTCCATATAGAGTAAACTTCCAACATAGGATTTGGGAAATAGGAGGGAAGATTAATTACAAAGGCAGACATACCTCTGATATTAGTTGTAACACCCGAATACCCCCTGAGAGGTTATACAGATGCCATATAAAACAATCCTAAAACATACCAAGATATTCCAAAAATTCATTGAAAATAAGATAACATACTTTACATTCATACTTTGCTGAGTTATATATAGAATATCATGTACATATTATACTCATCATATACATGCCTTACATACAAATCTATACCTTACATACAAATCTATCATGTATTATAGTTATTACAAATCATTCATAAGTTATCACAAACCGTTTATACAAAATACAATATGTCTCAACACATTGAAATACAACTTAAAACTTAAACGTGACATTTTCCAAAATGATATCAAGTCCTTCATTGGCCACTGTGGTTGTCCCAGTCTTAAATCTTCTTATCAGAACTTACACAAAGGCAAAACCACCGTGCTAAGTATATAGCTTAGTGGGGAATAACTAAACAAGATACATAATGGCGACTGTTTCTAATAGTCAACTAACATTCACATGTACTGAATCAGGTCATATCATAACCAATCTTTAATTGTTCATATTAAAGAGTAATCCAAACATTATTTGTCTCATAACAGAATGTAATTCATCAGTGCAGAACATTCTTACATTAGAACAAAACATATAAGTATCATAACAGAACAACATTACTTCATAACAGAATGTACAAGTCTCAAAACATGATATAATTGTGTCAGAACAGAACAAAACTTGTATCAAATCAAAATATATCTTGTATCAGATCAAAGCTTATCTAGTATCATATCAGAACTTATCTTATATCAGATCAGAACATATATCAAAACACAAAACAGATTAGCCTGCTAGTCCTTTTTACAGAAGTGGATAATGAGACCAGAATAGAAGATGCCTATGATTGGTATCTTAGAAATAGAAGAGACGTAAGTCTCTGAAACAAAAGACACTAAAGTGTCTAAGATCTTAAGACACCGGAGTATCAAGTGCAGAAGGCACTGAAGTGTCTAGATACAGAAAACACTTTAGTATCTAGTTACAGAAGCAGTTGCAGACCATTCTAAGCATGCTTATTTACTCATGAGTAGGACTTGACAGTTTTAAAAACAAAACATTCCGGATTTCATAATCACATGTAAGTGATGTAGTGCATAACATATGACTTTATTCCATTTTGCTCAAATTTAACATATTCATTCACATTTGATCAAACTTAACATACCTTATAAACATAAGCATTTGCAATAATGCACCAATGAATACATTAAGTAATTACACATTACATGTATTCACACAAGTTCCCAATTCACAAACATTCACAACTAACACATTACTCTTGTTCTTTAAATTACTTTAGCAATCATAAGTAAACTTCATTCCTTTAATAACTTATAAATTCCAAAAATTAGATACTTTGTTAACAAATAACACCTTCCTTAAGTTATTACTTTAATTAATAATCCAAACCTTATTCAACCTTTAATTAATTAATTCCACATCAAACTAGGTTCATTTTACACCTTAATCAAGTCCAATTACACCATTGAAAAGTTCCTTAACCTTAAATAGTCCAACAAATGTACAAAGCCAACCTTTTTCCCTTCCAAAGAATTTTCCACAACTGTGGGAAGGTGCCATATAAATCCCATGATCGTGGGATGAGTGAACTGAAGGTTCACTCACCTATGACCTTCATTTTGTTTTCAAATTTAACTCCTTCATACTCCATCCAACACACCTTTACCAAAGTCCATCAATTTCACTTCAATTCCACCTTATTCACTTTAATCCCCTTATCAAATTCATATCCAAATCCAATTCAAAAATCATTCATTAGGTAACTCACAAATCATTATCTTTCATACATCAAAACCAAAACAGAATTTGCCATATAAGGATCAATTTTCTAGCACTCATTTATCATCATCATAACACACATTCCATGCCAATTCAATCATCATAGAACTTGTATTAATACATGCTATCAAGTTAAAAATTTCCTTACATGTTTAACTTCAAATTCCTTCTTCAAAGGACAAGCTAAACTAGCCTTCCAAGCGATTTAACCCAAGTTTCTTATATAAATTGGTGACATTTTCATGGTTTTTATTGCACTCCTTGGCTCTTATTTTTAGATTTTATGCTTAATTTGACTCTTGAGTGCTTACCTTTACTTTATGTAGTTTGAGAGTAAAATTGTCACAAATAATTAGCAATTGCACTAAATTAATCACCTAGAACAATTAATATTGCAAATTACCATTTGTTTATTATAGGAGACTCAAGAGGAAGTAGAGTCAAGAAGGTAAGGCTAAAAATGATAAGTCAACAAATCAACAGGTGCAACAGGAAGTTTGCTGCAGCGAAAGGATGATGTTTCACCGCAGCGAAGTATGAAGAATTCACGCAGAAACCTTTCGTGAACTCACGTCGTGACGAACTTATGCAGATCATTGAAGAGACCTTTCGGGAAAATTTCTCCGCGGCGAACCTTCAAATATCCGAACCATTTTTGGAAGTTTACCCACTGTGCAACCTGATCCATCAACCCGGTTTATAAAAACTACCTATTTTAGGTTAAGAGGAGAGCCGACACTTGGGAGCGAACTTTTGAGGAGAAAAACACACTTCCCTCCACCATCATACCACCATCTCCACCATGTTCTCTTATTTTCCACCATCGGTAGCTACCATGAATGCTTCCAGTGGGTTCTCGGTTGTGAAGTCTTTTGGAGTTATGCGTGGTTAGGCACCTCTTTCTTCTTGAAGATGTAGCAATGACTTGAGTTCAATGGGCGTAAAAGGGGAGTAGCTTAATCTATATTTAGCTATGATTTATGAATTCCTAAGTTTAGGATTTGTGATTTGTAGTTGAACATTCTTGGTTAGAATTTAATCAAGTGTTGGATATTTAATATATTGTTGGGATTTGTTGATGTAAAACTTTGGGCTTAAATATATGAAGTCTCATATATGTCTATTTGTGATCTTGTTGAATCTCTTTTATCTTGTATAGATGTGTTTGATATTGAGTTGATTCGAGACCCCAAAATGACTTATTGCATTGACTTACCCACTACACGCACTAAGGGCATTTAACAAGGTCTTAAGAAATAGAGTTCATTGATTAAGACATTAGACTTAAAGTGTTCTTTAACGTTTACCATTTGAAACTTAGTGATTTTCACTCCCATCAAAAATTGATTTCGAACTCTAAAAACCAAAGCTCATTTTCAAGAGGAATCTATCACATTTGATTATTGTCTTTATTCTTACCATTTTTCTATTCCCAAAATCCAAAAATACTTTTTATACATTTTTCTTACAATTCATTTAATTTTGTCAAGATTTCCAAAGATCAAACACCCTTCCTTGCTAATTTAGCTTGCATATCATGACACATAGGCTAGCTTAGATCCATTCACTAGGTTCCGATTAAGTGAAATGACCTGAGGTTGCATTATATATTGCAATCCTTATAATTAAATTTTTGATTTAACCTCCAAGGGCAAGAATAAAAAGACTCGAATCAAAATAGCATCGTTGCCGGGGAGCCAAGCAATTGGTTCTCTAGGTTAGCTTTTGTCATTTTTGCTGCTATGTGAGGTTAGGAACCTTTGTTTATATTGCATTTTAGACAGTTTAGTTTCATACTTGTTAATAGTATAGGATTTCATTTTCTTTGCTCGGCATAAAAAACAAAACAAAACAAAGCATACACTTAACTTTCTGCACTTTCCATTCTTAGCTTTTTTATACCACACATTTTTTAACATTTCTTTGATTGCTTTTTGGTTCATACATACATACTCTACTTGCATACGTACTCTAACACATACTTTTACACACATATACACTTGCATCCATCACATCTTACCTTTCATTTGACATTGTGTACTTGCGAGTAAATTTTGTTACATCTTATTTTCATTTGAATTGTTCACGTGCATGCCCTAGAAAGCTAAACTTCTGCTTTCCTACCCTGAAATTGAAAGACGTTTGAGAAAGATTAGAAAGGAGAGGAGAGAAAAAGAGAGAAGTCAGGTAGTTGTTAGAGAAGAGTCTAGTCAGCTAAGTAGTAAGAGTGAGTCGATAAAAAGAGTGATCATGGCTGAGAACCCAGCTTTTCTGCAAAATCCTAACTTTCATGCTAACCAACCTAGGAATGGCGATAATGGAAGTAATAGGGAGCATGAGCGAGTTGGAGAAAATAATGGAAATCAAAGAATAAGAACCATTAGGGAAGCAACTACCTCTGATGTTAATTATGATCTATTTACTGCTGCTTGTCCTAATTTTGACTTGAATTTTGAAGTTAAAGGATTACTTATTAATTTTCTTCCTAAATTTCATGGCTTGACAGGAGAGGATCCCTACATGCATTTTCTATCTTTGTCCATGATCTGTCAGAATATGAAACCAGTGGGAGCTTCACTTGATCAAGTACTATGGAAGGTTTTTCACCTATCATTTGAGGAAAAAGCATGGGAGTGGCATATGAGCCTCCCAAGGCATGTGGCGAATGCCTACCATAGTTGGGTCAATTTGAGGAAAGCATTCTTGGAAAAATATTTTCCGACCTCCAGAACTTCATCGATGAGGAAGGAGATCTATTCAGTATGTTATGATTATGATGAGTCCCTTTATGATTATTGGAACCGCTTCCATGATTTGTTGTCCAGATGCCCCCATCATCAGATACCTGATGAGCAGCTAGTGTAGTATTTTTATGATGGGCTAAAAAGTCAAGATAAAGGTATGTTGGATGCAGCATCAGGAGGTTCTTTAATTGATCTTACAGCTATGGAGGCATGGGATTTGATCAAGAAGATGGCTTTGAATCATCAACAGTATAGTGTTAAGGAAATTAGAGGAGTACATGAGTTGGGAGCTTCAACAGCCCAATCCAAAAGAATGGAGAGTTTGGAGTCTAAAGTTGACTCTCTGGAGAGTAGAGTGACCTCACAATTATCCTTCATCACTGCAGAATTGAAGAACATAAATGTGCATCGCTTGACATCTTCTATGGATCTTACTGCGCCCAGTTGTGACACTTGTGGGTCCGTAATGCATATATCTAGTGTTTGTCCTAGTCGGTATGAAGAGGTGTCTGCAGTGTATCAGGATCGGACAAGTCAGAAATAGGACCCCTACTCCAACACTTATAATGAGGGATGGAATTAAAGCAAATCCTAGGTTTAGCTGGAGGAATGAAGAAGGAAGGGGTCCAAACAGATTTCAACAAGGAGGAGGAACTGGTACTTCCACTAACCAGTTCCCCAACCAACAGCAAGCTCTGACTGTCCCACCAAAGGAGGACACTAACCAACTTCTGCGTAATATGATGGCTTTGATGAGAAGCAACACAATAAAGATTTGTTTCTATTCATCATGCAATTCCAACATAGAGGTTGCTTTCAAAGCACTAGAGATGTGGTTAAAATGGGGCAATCTACCATTCAAGTATCAAGGAGTACCAATTTTCCAAAGAATAATCAATGTAGCGAATTGTAGACCATTAATGGATTCTCTTCATGGAAGAATTAATCAGTGGATTAATAGGTATCTCAGCTACAAGGGGCAGACTTCAACTAATACAGACAATATTGAGCAACCTCACAAACTATTGGATCAACTATTTATCCCTTCCAAAGAGTTTTCTAAATTAAATAGATAGAAAACTAAGGGAATTCTTATGGAATGGATCTAATCAAGGCAGGAGCAAGGCAAACATTAGTTAGAGTAAAATATGCAAACCTAAAGACTAGAGGGTTGGAAACATATTAAGCAAGAATGATTACGAGAGTCAATCTAGCAAAAAAATTGTGGTGGTTGTGCAGTAAAAAGGAGGATATATGGGTGAAAATGTATTCATAAAAAGAAACAGTATTTGGATACTAAATCGTAGGTAAGATACGTCAGGGATCTTAAGGGAGAGTTTAGGGACAAGAAATTGGATGCAAAACATGGTTTTTCACAAGATTGAGAATGGGGAAAGCACACTTTTATGGTATGATAATTGGCATTACAAAGGACCCATATACAACGTTGAATAGATATAACAACTGAAGACGATGATGAATCTTGAAACTAAAGTTAGCAAGCTGATCAATAATATCCAGTGGATATGTCCCTACCACAATAGTAGAACTGCTAAGATCATAATGGCTAATATGTCAAGCTACCAAGAAAGTGAACAAGACGAAATTCAGTGAAATTGATAGATTAAGGAAATCTAGTACAAAAACTTGCAAAATTATTCTACAGAAGGAACCAAACATAAGGGTAAGTTGGACAAACCTTGTTTGGGACAAGCATATCATTTATGCACACTCTTTCATCCTTTGATTGGAAATGAATGGAGGACTACTCACAAAGGACATTATCAAGTTCCCCATCAATTCTCTGAACTGTGAACTATGCAATGCTAATTTGGAAAATCTGGATCATATCATAACCAGATGCAGGAATACTATGAAAATTTGGAGAGAACTGCAAGCTATTCTGAACATCGACATATTAGTAGATTCTTGGAATGAGATTATCACTTAGTTAGAAAACTTTAAAGTGGGGAACCAAGCTGACTATAGAGCACTAAAGATCAACTAGGCTTCAATGATGTATCACATATAGAAAGAAAGGAACTGCAAAATTTTCAGACAAGAAAGTAGAAGCACAAAGTTGTTATATCAAGAAATTATACTCCAATTCAGATTGTCCTTACTAACAAGAGGAATTGTAGCTAGTCTCTCCACCAACATTAAAAAAAAAAGAGATGTTTATTGGGTTAAACTACCTTAACCAAGCTGCTTGCTAGGAATCATAGCTTGTGTATCTTTTGTTCTTTTTATGTTCTATATGATCTTTATTTAATGAAGTCAATTATATTTCGAAAAAATTATTAAATGCTTTAAAAATGTCAGTCAAAATTATTGATAAAATTTAATAGAAGAATTGATTTTAAACTTTTCATAAACAATAAGAAATTTAAAGTACATCAAAATTTGATTAATATATTTTATCCAAACTTTAAATACAAGTGTCATAATCTCTTTCTATGAATATAATATTTGAAAAGTGTAATGATAAACTTGTACAATGACATATACTTACACACAAGCATTTATTATTAAATAGAGTTTAAGGTTCACTAGTTTATTTAAATTATTGATTATTAATCTTTAATTACTTCAATGATTTGATTTTTATTAAATTTCAAAGAAAGTAGTTCTATTGTATATATATAGTTCCAAAATAATATTCGCTCCATGAGGGTAATGTCCCAAAAAAACAACTTTCAAAAGGCTGTACCAATTAGGCTACCTCTTCAGCCCATTTTTTATTCCAACTCTTGTCAAAGACAATAATGCTTTTATTTGTCCCCAATCCCTAATGCTTTTATTTTATTTTTATTTTTATTTTACTGATATCCAATCTTATTGTTATCTTGAATATCATAATAATAGTTGCCATTCTAAGAATGCTTGGATCTGATTGAAATTCCCTTATGTAATGAAATTGGCCTTGACCTTAATAACCGTTCAAAATAGGCAAATTCTCACCTATACATAGAATTGTGAGTGAAGGCATGTAAAAGGACTAATTAAGAGAACTTATATTATCTCGTAAATAGTTCTAAAGAAATTTGAGGTCGGTTTATACAATCTTGGGAGCTTGACCACCACCCTTGCCCATCTCAAGGTTTCCATTGGCGTAGTCTTCAACTTCAACAAACCTCGACCAGTACCAGTGTGATCTCCACACTCTTCCCATTTCTTCAATTGGGATACCCTTTGTCTCAGGCAAGAAGTAGTAGACAAAGATGGTCATGACCACAACAAAGAAGGCAAAGAAGAGGAAAAGTCCAAACTTCAAGTGGCAAAGCATGTTAAGGAATACTTGAGCAACTGCAAAAGTGAAGATCATATTGACAGAGACGTTGATACTCTGTGCTGCTGACCGAATTTCTAGTGGGAAAATTTCACTGGGGACCAACCAGCCGAGAGGTCCCCATGACCATGCGAATCCTGCGACGTAAATGCAGATGAAAAGCACCACAACAATGGCATACCACTTGGGCAACTCCCCAGGATTCCCATCTATCCCAAATTTAGCACCAATGCAAGCTGCCACTACAACCTGCAGTTATTGCATTTACAAACAATTCATCAGAATATTTTTGCTTCTCACTTCGGGCAATTAGCAATAATTTTCACACCCAAAACCAAAATTTGTATCACAAGTCTGTAAAATTACCTGACATATCAGCATTTGAATACCACCCTCAAGGAAAAGAGACCTTCTTCCCCACTTATCAACACCATAGATTGAGACCAAGGTGGAAACAACATTAACAATGCCAGTGATCACAGCAGACATGAGTGAGGCATCGCTCCCAAAACCGATTGTGTTGAATAAAACTGGGGCATAAAACATAATAACATTGATGCCTGTGAGTTGTTGAAAAAATGGAATCAGCACAGCCATGGTCAAGTGAGGCCTGTACTTCCTCTGCAATAGATTCCTCCACGGGTGTTCCACTTTCTTTGATTCTTCGCTAGCCTTTACAAGGTCATCGAACTCTTCATCAACATCATGCACACCTCGTACCTTCCTCAACCTCTCTCTTGCCTCTTCATGCTGCCCACGTTCGATCATAGAATTTGGCGTGTCAGAGAGGACCAATGATCCAACCGTTATGATAAGGGCAGGGACCATAGCACCACCCAAACTCAACCTCCAGCCCCATCCGCCTTTAATCTTGGCAAAGAAATAGTTCAGCACGTTGGCTACAAGGATTCCAACTGTTATTGATAACTGGAACCCAATGTTAAGAGCACCCCTATATCTGTATGGAGCCATTTCGGAGAGATAAAGCGGCACAGACTGCAATTTCAAACAAATAAGATAATTTTAACAAAATCAATCACGAAAAATGTTGCTATTAAAAAGATGCTTAAAATATTTGATCAGTACAAACACATAATTTAATAAGTTTTTCTATTAGCAACTTGCATTAAAAGCACTAGGCATCAATACAGAAAACTATTGTGGAGAAAGTTCTTACTTTTAACTTTTTCTGTTAGGAAGTTGTATGAAAAAGCACTTAAGCATCGAAACACTAAACTATTGTGGAAAATGGTTGCGATTAGACGTCATGAAAGCTAAGTTTGACTTAGTAACAATGGGTTAACAGAAGAGAAGACCATTGGTTACTCATAATAAAAAAGTGGTATAGTTACTCTTTTCCCAGCTTTTCTTTGAAACCAAAAAGAGTTGGGAACTCTACTTTCAGACACTCAAAACAGAATCAAGGATCAGCTTAAGACCATCTGGATCAGAAACAACTTTGTAACCAGAACATATCTTTGTCGCCTTCTAAGCGGCAACTTGAAATAGCTGTTCTCTTCTTGAACCAAAAGAAATATCAGTACTCTTGATACCAGACCAGATCTGGATAAAGTGATTAATCGGAATAAGAAAGGTCACATTTTCTAAAATAGGATTAGCACATATACAGTACATCTTTTGTTCTTTGCGGACAAAAAGAATCACCAGACATTGTGGCAGACGGATCTCTAGATCCGAACAAAATTCCAACACAGAAGGCAAGAAGGCAACAGAATCGAGAAAATAAGCAACAGAATATCTAACCTGATTAGCGAAACCAATACCAAAACCTAGCAAAATTCTGCCAAGGATTAGCATCCAGACAGCTTGGGCAAGGCCATTGATGATGGCACCAGAAAAGAAGAGAACTCCTCCAAAGAGCATGGACAGCTTCCTTCCAAACTTGCGCGTAACGGTAGAAGCTACAAGCGAAGACATCAGAGCCGCCAAATACAAAGAAGACGTGAAAAGAGTCAGCGTCTCACTATCATATTGACAGTATTGATTGATCTTTGAGTGCTCTTGTTGCTTCCTGTATACGGATGGGAAGAACTTCTTCAGAAATGAAGGCATGGTCGTAACCCCACCTACCAGCAGAACAACAGCATTAATTCCATCAGCAACTAAATTGCATAAACATGTAATAATATTATCTCGGAAAGAGAAATGACTAAACAAACAAACACAAGCAGGCCGTTTCAAAAACATCCATTACATTCTTCGAACCAAATTATAACATCATAAATGATCTGAAAAAGCCTTACCGGAAATCCCAATATCATAGCCAAAGATCAGACCACCCATTGCAGCAACGATACATGTTGCCAACACAAATGGGGTGAGGTTTCCAGGGTACTCCCTCCCAGTACCTTGGCCAATTCCTACTACTGCAGGCATCTTCAAGCAACTCTGACTAGAACTAAGTAGAACTCAGACAAAAGAGAACCAAAGAGGCTGAGACACAAATCTAATATAAAATACAATTTAAACTTAGACAAGGAGACCTCAAAAGTTGCTAATGTAAAAGACTGAAAAGAAAGAGATAGAGGCTGTGTATATATAGACATATACGCCCAGCCTGAATGTGAAATGTCGAGCTGTCAAATTAACAAATATGGAAATTCATATTATTTTCCTTTTCAATGAACTGTTTACTTATTTGAAGATAATAATACAGAACCTATTTAAGTCTCTTCCTTAGATGTTACTCCTTTACAGCTATCCACCGTTGGATTGGACGGTCCATTGTTGTGATGGTGGGAACGATGCAAGCAAACTTGCCGTTATTAATTTAACTTATTTGGAACAAAAATTTCGCTATTAATTTCGGAATTTAGAAAGTAATTATGGGGTGAATTTACACGTCAGATTACAGTCATCCTGCTTAGTCAAACACTACTATTTTGCCTCATCCAATCTAATTAACCTTATCGGGCTATGGATAATATCGTGTGGGTACTTGGAGCATACTCAATTCACATGCATCCACTTTACAGCGAAGTTTGTACCATGTGACACCACTTTTTCCTTTGATAACTAGTCATATTATCTGAATGATTAAGGAATGGGAATTTAAGTGATTAAGCAGATGATTGGAAAATGTGTAACATTTATTATTTGATCGTTCTGGTTTGAAGTTTAAGGTTTCCTTTGATGTATAGGGTAAATAGGAGAATGGGATAATGGATATGGGATAGTGAATTATAGTGGAAAATTAAAAAGGGTATTAAAACATAACGGCCCTACACACTTTTTAGGTTTCTAAATATGTATTCATTGTATTTAATGTCATTCGCAGGAAATAGTAATACTCCCACCACAAGAGAACAAACAAGGAAACACTTTATGAAATAACCTTATAACCACGCCGTAAGTTGCTTGGTTGAGGGAGCGTTGCCCTAGGGTACCAATACCGTCCATAAGAATCAATGTTTTAAAAATTAGATTGGTGACCGAACCGGAGAAGCAACTAATTTAAGAATTAATTGTTCAACCGAAGTTTAATCGTGATCATACCGATAATTAATAAATATATAAATTTTTATTTTATATATTATATATATAAGATAATTTTAAACATGTTATTTAATTATTTATCTAATTGTAAACTTAACTTAAATTTTTAAACTTCAAAACATACAATTTTTTTTAATTCACTAACACAACACAAAATAAGATAACAAAACTCACTAGTCATATTTCGTCAAAAAGATTTAAAAAAAGATCACTAATCACAATATCCATTCAAGTTGAAATTATCAAAATTAAGACATTTTAAATGAACCGGTCGGTTTTTCTTTCACCGATTCAGCGGTTTTTACGGGTCTGATCGCAAAATGAACGGATCAACCACTCACAAAAAATAATGGTTAAACTGGACCGTTTCATACTTCAAGTCACCATTTTCCGGTCCGACTGACCGGTTCAATTTGATTTTTAAAACGCTGAAAAGAATATTTTCATTATTTTAATTTGTTTTATAAATTTTTATATTTTATAAGTAAATGTTGGATTTTGAAAATTGAACCTCCTGTCTGGAGACTAATCAAAACCCGCAGTGCTCCTTTTTTCAGTGGAATCGACACCCAGCTGTATTTGTAGACAATCAAAACCAAAAACTAAAATTAATAACTTGTCGTTTCATGCCAAAGTCATTGAGATATCTAAAGCAAAAACATCAACGAGTATTCGTTAACAAGAAATTTATAATTCTTGTCATTTACAATGACAACCGCAATTGGGAGTAGCAAACTATTATTGAATGGTGAAGGTTGTTGTATTCAATATTCAGTAAGTTATACTGATGTATCAAAAGTTCTTGATGAGTTCTCTTCTAGTCGGTTTTCAGATAAGAGGTCAGAATCATTAATGTAAACAAAAAAAGAAAGAAATGTGGAAGTGAAGTTGAGACCGTCCAAAACCATCCAAGTCATGGAGTCCAACCCCATTCTATCTTTGGCCAACCCGAACCCATGATAAAGAACCGCGGATGGGCAGTGTGTGGTAAAATTTGGATAGAAAGGGCCATACATCCTATTCCCACTTGCGTATTAGGCAGAGTAATTGCCAAGTTTCTATTCTGAAACTGGTTTATAATATTGCATAAGAATACCTACGTGAAGTCATTGGTTTGGGATTCAACAACGGTTGGCTTGACTAAGCGCCACATGATCGCCTTTTTGTACGTTGTTACACACAAAAGTGTGAAAACAAAAGGCAAGAAAGGAATAAGAAAGGGAGCTCATGGCTTGACCTGAGGCGCAGTCAATGCAAACAGACAGAAACCTCCCAACTGGGATCGGAGGCTGCTGATCCCACCCATCATTTTCTAAGCCTCTGTGTGGCCTTAGAATAGTTGGAGTGGGTCCTCACATGATGCCGCTGTGTTTAGACTTATGCAGTTGGAAAAGGAGCTTTTGATAATTGAATTTAGTGTCTCACTTGGATAAATTTTACGTAACGCTGCCGCGGTTCCTATGTCAGACAATTGCATGCTTTTCGGATTTTACTTGGTACCGTCACACCCACGTATCCATAAACATTCTCTGTATGTATGTCTCTGTTCTTTTACCTACACCCAACAAAAGGTTAACTTGGGTACATTTTAAATTTTCAATTGATACATCTCTCTAAACTGGCCTAAAAGATGCTCATCGCTGAATAGCCAAGTTGGTATTGTGGTTGAATTGGTTTATGCTCAACTTTCTATCAAGGTTTGGAACTTGTAAATCGTACTATTATAGTTCTTCTTTAGATGAAACCCCATGTGCAATAAATATATTTGACTTGAAATCAAGTTACAGGCATCGATCACAGGATTTCGAGGAGCAACCTGACACGATCTTAAGATGGGAGGCGGCGGTGATATATAGCGGCGTCGGTAAATGAAGCGGTGGGTATGTATGTGATCGTAATTAAATGTATTCATGTGTAACATCTCAAATTTATGGATAAGATCAACTGCCCATGGAAGGGTCTTTAAATGGTGACTTGATCCTACTTTACCCCAAAAGTCTCCAACACTTTATTTCATACCACTTTAATGTTCTATTGCTGGTCCTCGAAGCCTTCCCATTTATTGGTTAGAGAGTTGGATATGGTCTCTTCACTCTATACCATACACTCCATACGAATAAAGCAAATTCAATCTCATTTCTACTTAATGTAGTACACCTAGATAATGGTGCAGCAACGTATACTTATGTTTCTATGTCTCATTAAATACAAATTAACTAAACATAAAGTTACAACCCAACAGCTGGCTCGTCGATAAGGATTACAAATAGGATAAGATAAAAAGAGATGCATTGTTATAGGAGCCAAAACCAAATCATACCGTAGATGTGTAAAAGTCAACCAATGTGCGTGTACGTTAGATTAGAGTTGACTTGACTCTCAATTTGTCCCCATTTTCCTTCAGCTTAAACCATGGCTAGAATCAGGGGGGCAGGCATGGACCTACAACTAAGCAAGTACCTGGCAATTTTGTATTAAAGGAGAATGCTTAATTAACTAATACCATGTTAATTTAAAGAAGAAGTTGGCTCTTATAATGGTTTCATCGTTTAGAGACAAACCACACTATCAACAATTAGGCATTTGAAGAGGAGTTGAGCACTAGGTGAATTTTCCTTTTTGCCTTTCATATCATAAAATTGACTATATTTTTCTTGGTAAAGTAATTGGTGATTTTTTTCAATATTTTAAAATTAACTATATTCATTCGATTTTGCTGTGAAAACTTTAAACTAATCAAATTTTTAGTTTAGTTTTTAAATTTCCGTTCAATTTAATTTAATAATTTTTGTTGTAAAAAATTGATCAATTAATTAATTAGTTAGTTAGTTTTTTTGTAAACTAATTATTTTTTATAAACAAAAATAAACTTACAAGTTTTTATTTAGTAAATTTATTTTTAATTAAACTTTAAAATTTTTTATAAATGACAATAGTCTTTCTAATCATTTTTTAAAATTTTAAATTTTATTCAATCTCAATGACCTAATTCCAGTTGAATCAATTTAATTTTCGATCCAATTTTTAAACATTATTAATAAAAAGATTTCTGTAGTCAGTGAGTGGAGGCATTCTTTTATAAACAAATTAATTACTCTTCAACTAACTCACGTCATAATATTGAATTAAAAAATACATATAAAATTTATATTGATCAACTATTTAGTGAAATAGCAAAAATAGGTACTAATTTAAAAAATACTTTACAAGAAATACCTGAAACAAAATATCTAATTAAATAAATAGGTATATCTATTCCTATAGCCCGATATTAGCTTCAAAACTTTCACCTCCTTAGACATTCTCAGTTGTCATGGTTGTCAGAGATTGTTCATGACGAACTTTTCGACGCATGCTTCTTCTCGTATTAAAAAGGCGCACTTTTAAATTCTAACTTTAAGGCGCACGTGAGTTGGTAAGGGATTCTCTTAGTTTAAGTGAGGTCGTGAATTCGAACTGTCCTTATATATGTAGCTGTTTAAAATTTAGAATCAGAGCTTTGTCTCCTGTAAGGGACCTATCTGATTTAAGCGGGGATTAATCTAAATGTGAATAACTTAAAAATATCTTTTCATAATTAAGACCCTCCTAAAATATCTCGTGAGAAGGAAAAAAAAAAAAAGGTGCACTTCTCAATGAAAAGACACTGCAAAATTTTTCCGTTGAAAATTAGGAAGTTCAAATTGTTGATCCTATTTTAATTTCCTTCGTCACAATTTCTTGACTTTTTCAGTTTTATACAGTTGTTATCATGGGAAGCATTTTGCTGAAGAGCTGTCATACTGTAGGCCAATGAAAATATTAAAATAGAACACCACATCCACATCTCCTTTTGGTTTCATTGAAATACGCAAGAGTGAAGGAAAGATTCCTAGTTCAATCGATGAACACTTGGAAATTAAGTACACAGACACATAATTCATGCTAGCTTTTCTACTTAATTTAATTATTTCCCAATTTGGATTCTTCTCTGAGGATTTAGTCATCATTAAGCATACTAATTAATTAGTTATATCCAACTTGACATCAAAGTAACAAATTTTTAATCCATCTTCAAATTGTTTTGTTGTGACAGCTTTCATTACTATCATACTAGAAAAGAAATCGATCATTAAAACAAAGTAATGAGCTAGGTTGTCGTACCCTACTTGGATATATTTGAAATTTAGTTCCCATGTGAAAGAACATGCAAATGAGTGGCACTAATGCGATGTTTCCACCTAATTTGTTTAATCTAAATGATAGATCAGAGCCCTTCTATTACATGTTAAGCCATAACAATTAACAAACAACAATTATATAACAAAAATGGGAATTATCTGATTTGGAAACTTATAAAGGATAATTTTCTTGCACTGCTGGAAAGTAAATCGATTCTACTGTCTGCATTTTGGTGGCAACCATATTGTGGGTGAAGAGAAAGAATCAACTATAAAGGAAAATACCAGTATTTTGGACAAATTTATCGTTAAGTCTTAATTTCTGGGAATAGTAGCTTTCCACTGTTTGAAGAGCAAAGGTCTTAGTGGGGCCAGGAGAGAAATGCTTGGTGTCTACAACTTGAATGGCCATCTGGACCTCTTTTCACCACATGCACAAGCATAGCAATTGGCGTGTTAAGATTCATAAAATCAACGACTACAAGGACTCCATAACGAGATGACAAAACGTGGGGTTTTGAAACGCTCGACATTGACCGCTATATACTACCAAACTATTCACCATCTCAATGAAGAGGAGGCCCATGTAGTCATTAACACCGTTGTATGGACCACCAACTTACATCGATCCTGCTTATTGGGGATATTTAATGCCTTCAATTTGACCAATTACTCCTTGTTCACTTGATCAAGGGAGTGATTACGTCAGTTGTTAATCTGAGTTCATCCTTCCCAAGTCACCATTGTTTTTCTTTTTCTACTCCAAGTTGCTTTCGATATTACTGATGCCAAGGTGAAGGTAAGAGGCAAGTTGCTAACCGGACAAAATTGTCAAATCCTTATCACTGTTAAACAAAGAGGGTAAATCTTAAGATAAGTCCGAGGAAGAAAGTTGGACCGGCCAGGTACGACTTTTTCGAAAGATGAAAAAGCTGGCCCGGTTAATTAAATAAGGGGAATAATAGCAGCTCAGACACACAACACACAGGCTAGTGGTCCAACTAATACGTTACATGTATAGCTGTACACTAGAAAACATGGTTACATAGAAATCAGCCCCTCTGAAAACTTTTTACATCAATTTTTTTATGTTAATAATTCCATATATATATATATAAGAGCTATTAAAAATTGAAGTCAATTTCGATTCCTCAGCTTCACCCTTATCAGATTACCTGAGCTCAGTGTAACTTGAGTTCGTTGGAAATGGCAGTGGAACAAAGATGTGATAACCAAAGACTTGAATGATAATTGACAGACAAGGTTCTATCGTATTCACTCACCCAAGTTTCACATGATTTGGCATCGATGGTTCCTCCGAAAAGGGATTTACTTTAGAACCAATGAGCATTAATTATATTCGGGCATATCAGGTCCCCCCGAAGAGAAATTAATATTACCGGACTTGTAAGTTGTATCAACATCAACGATCCTTTGATGGGCACTTTTTAAGATTTCTATCACATTATAGGCACCAAGGTCCGAACTTTTTCACCTTTCTTTGTTCCCTTTTTCATGAGAAATTATTAAAACACACACAACCTAGCACTGTTATGGATATGTATGTGTAGTTGGCATAAAGTACTGTATCGTATGTGAACCAGATAGACTTTGTTATATTGCTTATCGTCCAAGTGTACTAGGTACGTTTGTAAGGTGGTAAGGTTATCTGCACTGTGTGGTCCTTATCTTACACCTTCGGTTTCTGTTAAAAGCTGTTCACAATCTGAAATTTAAAGTGCGGTTTCATACTTTTCTCCTTCGCAGCATTCAATCAATATTCTTAAAACCTAGAGAAACTGATTATTTTACGTGTATATATGTAATATATGAGATCTATTTTGGAATCGAAAAAGGCATCAGACCTTATAGTTTCTAGTAAGCTTTAATATTTCAGGGTCCAGTTTTGACGGGTCAACTTTGCAATTACAGTGGAATCCGGCGAGTGGACCATTAATCTGCTTCCAATTATATGGTTGTTTAGTTACAATGTCAGATATTCCTATCAAGTGTTTATTCGGACAGAAGAGTCAGTCAATGCTTTTCAAGTCTATGCAGAATGATTTTCTAATATAATTTTGGTTTACCAAAAGAGTACAGAAAATATCTCGGGTATCGTTAGCTGCCAAAAGGTTATTAACGAGTGTGCATACGACAAATATAGTTGTATTGGGTAATGAAAGATTCTTTGTAAAAATTTGGACAGTATGTTGGTTTACAAGATACTTTTTTTAAGATTTTCCACGATCTCTTGTCGTACCAAATATTCATTAATTGCTACCATGTATTCTTTTTTCCTAATGACAGTAATTAAAAACGTAACAATAACCAACCAAGTGACACTTTTTCAAAACCTTAAGAATCAGCAAGTCGTAAGAAATATGATCTTGATGATTATATTGTGGGTCCAGCTCCATTTTAGACATGTTTGCTTGATCAATTCTATTAAATTAAGGCTCCAAAAGTATTAACTATCTTCATGAATCAAAAGAAACAAAATTTGAGCAGATTTGAGCCAAAAATTGACCATTAAAAACTATTTCTAGAGCACATGCCTATGGTAATGGTAGACATAATTGTGTAGATAAACGTGTAAGCTTTTGTAATTGTGTACGAGTTGAAAGACTATGCTTGAAGACAAACAAGTCCTTGTGGAGTCAAACACACCAATGTTATTGAAAGACATGATTGTGTTTGCTGACCATATAAGTTTTTTAGGCTATTCGTGTACATTGAGTTTTTGAGGGACACAGTTACCACATACAGGCTTGTGGGCAATCATGAGTAGTTTAAAAATCTTATTTATTCAAAATTAAAAGGTTGGATAAAAGATAGAAGTTGCATGAGACAAAAATACATCATGGAAGAAGAGTTTTAATATTTGTACTCAAATGTTTTTTTTTAGAGAGTTAAAAAGAGAGTTTAGTTGTGGTTGTTTTTTGAGGTGTTCTTGAGCGAGATAGCTCAAAATTTTTTGCTACTTGTATCATGCTATTTGATTTAGTGGATTTATTTCAATTTATCCTATACTTTTTACCTCTATAATGGAGGATTCTTTTTACGTTAAATCTTGTGCGCAATTTATCTTTTAATCATCTTTATCATTTGTTTAGTTTACTATTGATTGAGTGATCTTATCAATCTTGTGGGTGTTATTGCTTGGAGTCAAACAACTGTTATCAATATAAAGACTTATGATAGAAGATCTTTTGTATTGCAGGGATCTCTATAATCTAATTAATATGGACAAAAGTATAAAAGATAATTTCTAGTCTAAGTTAGAGAAGATGACAAATAAATAATAGGAAAGGATGAAACAGAAAAACGTTGGAACTATTAGACAATAAATTGATATCAATATATTCAACTACATATCCTAAGAGATGGATCCTTTCAAGCTGTGGAATAAATACTGCTCACAACAAGGCCTCATTAATTAAAAGGCTTGTGAACCTAAAGTTGAAGGCTAAAAAATAAGTGTCGGATCTTAACAATTTAGAAGATATCATCACTAAGTTTACCATTATAAAGATCATCGTTAATGATGAGCTACAAGTTTTATCCTTGTTAAGTTCCTTGTCAAATAGTTAGGAAATTGAGGTTATTACTATCAACAACTCCATTTTGGATGTTGTGCTTCTTTTTATGTGATCAAAGAGAGCATGATCAATGAAGAGATTAGGAGGAAAAAGATTGGTGTTGATAACATATAAGCTCTTGTGGTATAAAACATAGGTAGAAGCAATAAAAGATGTTTAAGAGGGTAAGGCAAGTCTAAAAATAGGTACAAATTTATAGATAGCAAAGAGATCAGGATGTGTCACTACTGCACTAAACCTGGTCATATAAAGAAGTTATATTACAAGTAGAAGAGTGACTAGAAAAAACAAGACAACTAGAAAAGGTGAAGACGACAATAACACTACAGCAATCACCTCAAGCATAAATGATGAAGTGTCATTGATTTATGTAACTAGTGAGTATCTTCACATTATTCACCCAAATTTCGAGTGGTTTATTGATACAAAGGCTTCTTATCATTCTGTTTCAAAGAGGGAATACTTCACTAGTTATAAGAGTGGTGATTTTAGAAGTGTGAAGACGGTAAATCAAATCGCGCCAGTATTGTCAGCATAGGTGACATTTGAGTTCAAACTAATATTGGGTTTATGTTGACTTTGAGAGGAGTACAACACATTTTAGACTTGCACCTCAACTTATTGTCTATAAATGTGCTTGACCAAGAAGGATGTCAGTATACTTTGGGATGGAAAGTGGAAACTGTCTAAAGGATTGTGTTGTATTATGTATAAGACACACTTAAAGGTTGTGCTGGAGAACTATATGTCTTTAAGGAGAATACTTCTCTGAATTTGTGGCATTAGAGATTGGGACACATTAATGAGAAGGAGATCAAATTGCTAGTTGTTAAATAATTTATTACTACGAAAACCACTCTTTCTCTCAACCGCTGTGTTCATCACATGATTGAAAAACAACATTGAGTTTCGTTTAATAAAAGTTCGACTAAAATGAAGACTAAGTTATAGCTAGTGAACTTCAACATTTGTAGTTTTATTGAGGAGGGGTCCTTGGGAGATAACAAATATTTTGTTACTTTTATCAATGTTGCTACTCACAAGACTTGGGTCTTCATGCTGAAAACAAAAGGCTAAGTGTTTGAGGTCTTTAGGAAATTTCATGTCATAGTAGAAAAGGAGACAAAGAAAATTTTGAATTGTCTTTGAACTGATAATAAAAGCAAGTACACCTATAACTGGTTCAAGGAATATTGTCTGAGACATAGCATAAGATAAGATAGAACAAAACCTGGTACCCTAGAACATAATATTGTTATCGAGAGGATGAATAGAACCATTGTGGACAAGGTTTAGTTCATGCTTCGAATGTCTAATCTACCAAAGTCCTTTTGGTGTGAGGCATTCAAAACTATAGTATGTGTGATCAATATAACTTGATAGTCTCTTTAGATCTTGACATTCCCGAAAGAGTGTGAAAAAGGAATGATCTAACTTATATGCATATGAGAATATTCAGATGCAAAGCTTTCAAGTATGTGCCAAAGGAGCAGAGATTGAAGATAGATTCAAAGACTACTTCTTATATGTTTATTGGCTATGGTGACAAGGAGTTTTAAATATAGGCTCTACGACTTCAAAAAGTAGAAGGTTGTCAAAAGCAGGGATATAGTCTTCTATGAGTATGAGATTGGTGCATATATCATCAAAGAAGGCATGACTACTTCCAGTAGTTTTTCTTTCGGTACTACATATTCTACCCCTATTTTAACTTTTGTTGATCAACTTATGAGTGGAGAAGGCAAAGGATATGAGCTGGCACAAGATTAAAATGGTCAAGTGTAATTTGATAGAGATGAGTCAAAAGAGCCACATTTTATAAATAATGTAGATAAGGTTCATGAGCATCATGAGCAAGGGGAGCAACCTACACAAGTGTTAGAAGATGTCCAGATTCAAAGGACAACTAGAGTGAAGAAGCTTTCAACTATAAACCTTATTTCAGAGTATGTCCTAGTCACTGCTAAGGGGGAGCCAAAAAACTACTAGAAATTGTAGTCATTCAAAGACAAAGACTTTTGGCTCAAGGCAATGTAAGAGGAGAAGGATTCATTGAAGATAAATGAGACTTATGAGTTAATGAAGCTTTCCAAAATAATAAGGTGTTGAAGAATTGATGGGTGTTTAAGATTAAGAAAAATGGTGACAAGCTAATGAAGCATAATGCGAGACTAATGGTAAAGGGATACAGTAAGAAAAAGGGTATTGATTTTGTTAAGAATTTTTCACTAGTAGTCAAAATGATGTCTGTACGCACTATTTTGGGACTACTTGTGAGTATGGATTTATTTTTAGTTTTTTTTGTAGTTTTTACCTCCACACTATAGGGTTTTCTACATTAAATCATATATGCAATTTGTCTTTTAATCATCTTTATTATTTGAGTCGTTTATTATTGGTTGATTGATTTTATAGACTTTGTGAGTGTTATTGTTTGGAGTCTAACAAATTAAGGGTTAAAGTGTAATAAAGAAAGGTTAATGAACCAAAGATTCCTATGAAACTGAAAATCATAAGCTATCTTTTTTGCCTTTACGGTCGAAATTAATCTTTTAGATTTTTTATACTTTTTGAAGCATACATGTTTTCAATGTGATTTAATTTAAATTTGGAATTAACTTAACATAAATTATTTGAATTTTTTCCATTAACTTTTTAATAGATACTTATTGTCTAAGTTTTAGATTGATGCCTTTGTCTCTTGTTTATTTCCAACAATTTTAAGTCCTAAAAAGATTTTAAAAATTGCAACTTGTAGAACCATGTAAGCACAAATGCATTTTTATCCATGAAATTTGTACGCTTTACAGTTAAAAGAATCTTTGAATGTATACAATGTATATATATTATATATGCATATGTGTGTGTGTGTGTGTTTCTCAAAACACCAAAATTAGAATATGATGCATATTCTAGGTCTAGTTTTTGTGCTTTTGATTTTAACTTGTTTCTATTGAAATAAGTTTTAGAACTAGTTTCTTCTTACTATAAAAGACAAGAAAAGGTTAAAGTCATCAAAGGAACTACACGTCTAAGTTACTGACCTACTTGGATTCCTAACAGTATAAAGCAAAATACGACCCAAATCCTAACAAAAGCCCCTTATTTAGATGTTGACCAATAACTAATCCTTTACACATCAAATCCAACAAATACTTTTAAAGCCAATATTAACATCTAAACGGGCCTTTAGATTTAAACCAACATAATTCAAATAAGATAAAAGTACGAATTTACTCATTGAGAATTAAGATTATTTTTATAACTTTTTAAAAATTACCATGTAATATTGGAAACTTTAAAAAGAGAAGTTTTACTAAGTTTTAATCAAGTTATTATAATTGTAATCACAATTAAAATTGATGCAAAGAAGCCATACATACTCTATTATGACCACAACAATCAATCACATAATAATTTTTGTTAAAATAACTTTAAAAATTCGTAATATTTTTAAATAATTTTTAATACCATAATTCATTTTTTATTAATTTAAAATAATAAAAATTTTATTCAAAATGATTGAAATTAATGAAGATTTGTATCTTTTACTCATTTAAATACAAAGAAGCATATTTTGTAGGGTTATGTAACTACGATCATTTGATTTGCTTTTTATTTTTATTTTATATGAATAATTTTAGATTTAAATAGAAATGTATTTAACTAGGAGTCATATAGTTGTAATTCTATTTTAGTTTTTCTTTTTATTTTAAATTTAGCAAATAAGTGCATTTGTTAAGATTATATTTTCGATCTTTATTTTTTAAAATTTCCTGATTTTGAAATGTTAGTCCCTGTTTTAAACTACTTTTTATCATCTAAAGTAACTTGAATGATTAAATACATATATAACAATCGCACAAGCATAATATGTAAATAGATTAGTGGTTCGACAAATAAACCTTACCTATATCCACTTCCTAATATTCACTTAAAATTATATTATACTCTTTTTTCAACTAATTGTATGAACTTTAATACAAGATTCTTTGCTTATCCTAGATAAAGAAGAACTCTTTACTATCTATTTTCAATAGTAAAAAGGAACCAATAGCCTTCTTGAATCTCATAATGCATTAAAATCAACCTCCAATTGAAGTTCATAAGTTGAATAAACCTTTTTTTCTCACTTTAATGCTCTAAGGGTCAGAACTTATACGTAATGAATGTAAACATGCAATGAATGCTTGAATGTTATCTTAAATATGTTCTCACAAAAACAAAATATCATAAAGTTGTCCAATAACTAAAATTATAGCCTACAAGATTTCAAATAGTTGTTAGAAATGCAAACTAACCACAATAACAATTAGTTTCTAACTAGAATAGGCTAGCTAAAACACATTCGATTTAGGTATCGACTCGTAGATAACCTAGCTAGACATAATGTTCCCTTTTTGTTTAAAACTAATTGATTAGTCGATTGTCTAACAAGTTACAACAATTACAAACAAATTAGTTTGTAACTTTTTGAACCTTTATTCAATTTGCATATCCAAACCCTTAAGCTAGTTGAATTCTCATATAGTTCAATTTCTCAAAATATTTTGAGACATCAAATTTTAATACTTGAAGCATTTCAAAGGTATTAAAACCTAAATTTTAATAAAGGAATTTATTTAATTCATTTTCAAAGTTTTCTAGATTTTTTTGGAAAATGAATGAAATTGTATTAACTTTAGCAAAAGCTAGTTCATCATTATAATGAGAATCCTTTTACTGCTTAGCTGTCATCCTACAACAAGATTTGAATTATAAGATTGACCATAGCAGTTGTAAATCAAAATAAAACAGTGGCTAAACATGACTTATAGGTTCCATTTATTCTTTATTTCAAGGGATAGTGAGTATTGCACTTTTTTTCCATCAAGATGGCTCTAACCTAATTCAGAATTTGTTCTACCAACTGGTACTTGGCTTCTTCAACTCGTTTGTATAGCTTGCAGTTCTTCTCTTTCCAAAGAGAGTAAATTGTAGTGGTGAATGTTGTTTTGAGCACCTTCCCATTCTACTTTCCATGCTTGGTGAGATTAAAAAACTAGTTCAAAGTATCATCCCATTCATATATGTGATTATCTAATGCTAGAATTTGTAATATTCTACTCCATACTACTTTAGAGTATTTGTAGAGAAAGTATAGGTGATTTTTGTCTTCCTCTGCTTCCTTGTATAAGATACATGTTGAGTCATTTGTGCCAAACCACCTTCATTTGATTCTTATTCTATTTTTAGTCACTAGCCAAGTAAGTATAGAAGCTTTAGGATTAAGAGATTGTTTCCATAAAAGTTGATACTAAGGGACCTCTTTAGAATTTCCTGAGAATAGCTTGTGACATGAGTTGTTTGTGAACTTTCCATTCAGATTTGGAGTCCATATAATGCAATCTTCTACCATACCCAACTTGCATTTGGGGTAAATGGATTGCAGATATAGAGGAACCTCTTAAATTCCCATACTAGTCACCATTTTGTATGAGTGATGATACTTTGGAGTCTATAAGGATCTATTACTTAGCTGGATGATCTCATTTCTTTGTATAAGGGGCCTAGAATCTAACCAGTTATCCATCCAAAACCACAGTTTTGCTCTATTTCATAACTTATGCTTGATCCAAGGATATATCATGCTTCTCATATTCAGTAATTGGTTGAAAGTCTAGGAAAAATCTCTTCTATTTGTAATTTGCTAGAAATTCATATTTTTTAGATGATATTCATGCATCTATTTGATCCAAAAGACCTTCTTATCTATACATAATATCCAAATTCTTTTTCTCAGGCACCTTATGCATTAGTTCACTCCATTTTACTTTTGCATTTTTGGCATTTTCTATTTTTTCAGTCCAAAGAAATGCTTTCACAATTCTAGCAATTTCTTTGATGACTTTCTTTGGTAGCACCATATGAGATAATGAATGTGCAGACTATTTAGAAGTAAATTGATAAGTGTCATTCTAGCTACATAAGAAAGAAACTTGTTTTGCCAAGCATTTGTCCTAGTTTTGACCTTCTCAATAAGTGGAATGCCATCCAAGAATTTGGGCTTAGGTGTGGTGATAGGCACTCCCAAGTATTTGAATGACGGGGAGTGCAAATTCAATCTTGTAATGTGTCTAATCTCAGTTTGATTTCTCACATCTGATGAGATATACAGATGACTCTTATCATCATTGATCTTTAATCCAGACCATTTCAAGAACATTTTTCAGAATATGTAGTAGAATTTTAAATCTGGGGCCAATAATATAGTAGAATATGGTTAGGCACAACATAAATTTCACAATTGGGAGGTTGATCGATATAACCATTTAATATATGCTTTTAACATCTATTTAAAAAAATAAAATCCATATATGATGCAGATTTAAGAGATAATATAATAGCTTCTAATATGGCTATTAGTGCAAAAGTTTTCTCAAAATAATATCCCCTTCTTTTGATTATACCTTTCAGCTATCAATCTAGCCTTATTTCTCACAATAATACCTAATTCACCTAACTTGTTTCTGAGCACCCACTTGGTACCTATAATTTGGTATTCTTTAAAATGAGATCTAATAATTACCTGCTATTGGAAATCACTTAGTATTTCATCTAGATAACGATTCTTCTTAAATTTCTAATCTTTTAAAAGCTCATCATCCTACTTATCTCCCTCACTTGGTACAATAATGTCATTTTAAAACACTTGTTTGGTGTTTTAGTGATCATTGTTGTTCTCTTCAAGTGCTATTTAAAAAAAAAAATCCTTGGATAGACCTATCATTGCATTTAACACTTTTTTAAAAAACAAAAGGGTTTAATTCATAAAAAATATGCGTGGAGTCTTTAATGACTAGAATCTTCCTATTAAACATTCTCTACGCTTTGCTAATTAAATAATAACCAAGAAAATTTTCTCCATGTACTTCTAAATCAAAATTTATGAAGTTATCCTTAAGTATTTAAACTGTAGCATTTATAAATAAAAATTTTGAAGTAACTATGCTTTGACTTCTTCCTATGCCAAAACTCATATAGTGCTTTTTCCATAGTTAACGTTATATAGATATTATTGGAAATGTTACCTGCGATTAGTGCATCTTGTACTAAAAATATTTTAAAAGTTCATACTCTTTAATTATTTTCCTATATATATCTTCCAATTTCCTATTCTTCCTCTCAGTAACTTTATTTTGTTAAGGGGTCATAAGAGTAGAGAAGTTGTGAAAGATATTGTTCTCTTTATAAAAGATTTCAAACATTGAACTCTACCATATTACTCTTAATTGATGCAGTACAGAGTTCCTTTCAATTTTAAACTCTCTTAATAAACTTTGATAAATAAACCAAAGCATTTGTCTTTACTTACTTAGAAAAAGACCTATATAGATATACTAAAATCATCAACTATAACAAATGCATAAAACTTACCACCTAAACTAGTAACTTTATTGAAGCCAAACAAATTGATATGAATTTATTGCAAAAGTTTAATGAAAGTTACCAATTTTTTTCCCTTTAGTGAGATCTTTTGATTTTTTCCTAATTTGGAAAGCTCTATACACCTTGTCCTTCTCAAAATTGAAACTTAGAAGTCCATTAACAAGTTGTTTGAAGTTGAAGTTAGAAGTGAGTTTAATACTTAAAGTTCCATGCTTATAAGTTTATGCTTCCTATGTCTAATCTAAGCATCTTCACTTATAAACATTAAAATTTTCATAGTTTGATTAGAGAGATCACACAAATCAATTTTATAAATATTCATTTATTCCTTACCACAACGACATTGTCATTAACTCTAAAAATAATGCATGATTTTACCTCAAAGCATACTTTACAATCTTTGCACCATAGTTGAGTCACATTTGAAAAGAGTTAGAAATTGGGACGCATTATCGATCATATGCCTTAAGCATCCACTGTAAATATACCCTCTAATCCTTTTCTTCTTAGATACCTACAAAATAAAGAAATTAATATGTTTTAGTTACCTAAATGAATTTAGTCCTTGACTTATTTTCAACCCATTTCCTTAAATATTACTCATAAAGCTTTATTTTAAGGACAAAGAACTATCATTGTACCCATGGTCACTATAAATATAACATCTTATGCTATAAGAATAGTGTGATTTAATGCTATGATAGTGGGACTTATGATTTTGATGTATTAGTTCATTTTGTCTTCTTTGGATGTATAAGTAATAGGGAGCTCTCTTTTGGATATCTTGTATTTTATCTTCTCTTGAATAGTGATATGGACTAATGTTTTATATGCATGAGATATATTATTTTTATTATATTAATGTCTATACGGTGTTTAAACATGTCGTATTACATTATGCTTGTAACGAAGCCTATTCTAAATGGGAGTTTAATTATTGCTCCTAGATTGAGGTTAAGGAATAAAATGAATGGGAATGGTATTTCATGCTCCCTTGGTTCTTTGCATAAAAGTTATGTCTACTTTTTCTTTTGCAGTGTTAAACTCTAGGCCTAGATTAAGAACTATACATGAATACACGAGACTTGTCTTTTAAATAAGGCCTAGAAGATAAAGCATTCACATAACATTTATTTTCATATTTTGATGAAGAAATACAATGCTTATTTCCCACCTTAGGAAAAGGCTCTTCACTATACAAATATTTGCCTTTGACAAATATAGTATTACCATTGGATGCACTCTCTTAAGTGTATTATTCATTACAGCTCTTTTAGGCCCTTAACATAGTCTCTGGCTTCCCACTTTCCTTGGTGAATTTTTAAAAAATAGTACTTGATAATATTGATCTCCTTCTTTATTGTCTCATTCTCATGTTTTTAATGCATCTAGGTTATTATTTCAACAATAAGTACACATCTATATGCTTGAATGCTAATTTTCAAAAACAAGCACACTCTTATATGCCTTAATGCTATGTAATTCACTATTTATTTTCACTCATGTTTGCATCTAAATATTTTTTTGCCTATTTTAATTTGGAATATAGTTTCTTCCTTTCTATGCATATGATTTTAAGACTTTTAACTAATTTATTATATGAAGACTCAACATTACTTGCTATCACAAGGTTAAGAGCTAGAGGGTACCTCATCACCATCATAAGTGTTGGGCCCCGTTTCCGGAACCCAACCCTTGGGGAACTCATAAAGCATGTGTACAGAATTTCTCGAAATACAAATGTGGGCGAAAACCAACGAAATCAAAATGCTTAAGGTCAAATCTTTTAATTCCGACATC
>JAOQMQ010000002.1:26577846-26592193 GCA_027563845.1 Erythroxylum subrotundum
CACCAATTGAGCGCGCCTTTTAATGTTGGATCCGCACAGATTTTAACCCCCACGGGAGGACCTGGATCCAGAGCAGGTCCTCCCGTGGGGGTTAAAATCTGTGCGGATCCAACATTTTGTCTAAAACTATAGCAACCATTAGTTAGCCAATTATAAATCTTTGGTTGGCCAGTTGTTCACTGATTGGCTTATGATCTAGCCAGTTACAAAAACCAAATTTGTATCTTTTTATTATTTTCTTCGATAGTTGAACCCTATGAAGTTCAAACTTCGAAACCATTTGAAACATCAATTTTGAATAGTTCAAATTTTCAAAAGATTTAAAATACTCCATTTTGATAAAAAAAACTTAGTTCCAAAAGTTTCCTAAAATTGTTTAAAGATTAAGATATTTTTCTTTAAAAACAAAACCTTAATTCCTCTTAATCAATAAAAAAATCACATGTATTAAGAATGAGCACAATATATTTATGCATGTGGAGCATTTAAATCACTAAATGACTTTGTTAAAGGTATAAGAAAAACAACCCAAATTTTACACGGAAAGGTTTTGAATCTTTTTTAATATTAGTCTAATTGATTTAGACTTCATTTGAATGTTCTTGACACTCACGATATTTCTTTATTCTCTCATTTTCACATCAAGGATCATTTGATAGTTTATTTTTCTCCATACATGTTTAATTAATTTGATTTTTCTTTTTCAATCACTGATATGTGTTTAAATGTTGATTCATTTGATATACTATACTTAGTGATTAATGCCTTAGAAATGCTTAGGATATTCACTTTAGCTCATATTAGATCTTAGGTACATTTTGGAAGTGAAGGAGATAAAGTGACTTGAAAGCATGCCCATTGAAGCCATCTTCTCAATTTCTATATTCTATTGATTCATGCAGAATGAAGAAGAAGAGGATTGAAAGAAGAACAAGCAAGATAGAATGTCAAGTGAATAACAAAGAAAGGAGAAGTCTCACAGCCATATATTGGATCGCATGGGCATGAGAAATTTCTCAAGCCTATACAGCACCTCTCACGACCGTGAGAGATCTCTCATAGCCATGAGAGGGCCATGCACGACATTGCATAGCCATGCACGGTCGTGAAAGGGCTACGGCCATGTAAGGCCGTGAGGTGTTCTCACACCTGTGAGACTTAACTCACGGGTGTGAGAAAGCCAAGTGTCCTTAATAGCCAGGTGTCCCTTAGTTTAAAACTAAATTTTACTACATAAGGAAAAGGTGGTGATGACAGAAAAAATTCATTCGAGACAGACCTAGCTGAAAATTCTTTTCTCTCATTTTCTCTTCGATTTTTCTTCGTTCTTCCACACCGATAGTGGTGATGGAGAGGATGGCCGACGATGAGAGCTTGAAGATGGAGATGGAAGGCTAACTTTTCCGACATCGATTCAGAGGTGCAATCAAGGCCAAGAAGCATATTAAGCATATTATTGTTGTGTATTGTTTTCCCCCCTCTTTTTAGATTGTTTATATTATCTTGTAAGGATTGATTAAGTACTGTATGAAAATGATTTTAATGTTCTATTGAATAGTTTTCATGAAAATCGATAGTTAGAACTTGAATGCGATACGTAATAGTCGTGTTGAAGGTCGTATGTGGCAACTAACAATATTAAATCGTTAAGGATAACATAGCATAAGTTAAATAGTCTGAGCATGTGTGATTATTGCTTAGATTGGTCCATTTTTCCAACTTGTAATGCGACTGTTCAGATAAACTTAAAGAGCTTGTTCTAGGTTTCCCAATAGTTAGGGTTGATTAATAAGCTCTTGTTAATTAACTACAACCTAGGGAAGAACCAGAATTAACAGAGCTTATTGTTAGTTCATGATCAATAGCCTTATGAGAGGTGTAAAGGCGATAATTCAACGACATATGTGAAATTGTGCTTAGGCTGAGATTAAACCAAAGAACCGAATTTCAACCCATTCATCAATATTATCATTTTGCTGCTGTTTAATTTGAGTTGTTTTTATAGTTTCAATTTTACTTGGTTATCTTATTTGCATCGAACCAAAAACCCCCTTGTTTTACTTGTACAGATAATTTAGGAAAGTAATTGGAATTAATCTCTTCGGGATCGGCTTAGACTTATCACTAGCTATAATTTTAGTCTAGTTATTTTGGTAACGTTACGAAGTGTAACCAATCACCAATAATAAACGTTACTGACAAATAATTTTTTATTAGCATTATATTGAAATCTTTATTGATTCAACCAAAAAGTTATGAAAATCATAAACAATGATTTTAGTTTTCTCTAATAATAGAAAGTACACATTAAAATATAATTGATAAAAATTTAATTTTCTTTAAAATAAAATATATAATAAAATATAAAAACATATTAACCATAAATTATTTATTTATTTTAAAAAGAAATTGTAAAATTTATATTTTACTATATAAACATTATTTATTAAAATATAACTTGTCACAAATTTGTTTAAAATTAAAAATTTTAAAAATATTAAAAATAAATATTAGGGCTTGTAAAATTTTAATTGTTTAAATGAATATTAAGATATGTTAAGATTATAATTATTTTCATTTTAATGTAAATAATTGAATAATAATTATTTATAAATATTTAATAAATAAAAACAATATCATTAATTTAATGTAAATTTGTTTATACTTTTATATATTGTTTAATGAATTTTTTATTATTAATGGAATGAAAAAATATTATACTCCCTCCGATTCATAATAAGTGTCGTTTTAGAAAAATACACGCTTATTAAGAAAGCTAATGAAATTATAGATATACCCTTATTAATACTCCCATGAAGTTACCTCGTGACCCCCGTGAAGTTATAAATGGTTGATAAGACCATGATCAGCATCCTAAATGGTTGATAAGAGAATGAAGTAATTAATGCTTTTAGAGTTTCGATGTTTCAACTTTTAGAGTTTCAATGTATTTAAGCACTGCAACTCTTTATCTTCGTTTCTACAGTTTATATGGGCGTCCCTTCATTTCCACCATTATGATTATTCGTTTATTTTTAAAGCAGATTTGTCAACAGAGACTACTCAGTATCTCATACAACAACCGGGCAGTTACATGTCTATTTGTCTTAACCTTGTATATTGATCTCATCATTGTCGAAAATTTTTAAAATTGATTGATTCAAATTTGGAGCCAAACACAGTAACATATGAAAATTTTTAAAAGAAACATGATGAAGTGCATTGAAAAGGTAATTTGCAATAATTAGCATGTGAGAGAAATTGTATTTAAATTGCCTTGAAATTGTGATCTATATAATTAAGATGAGAGAGAAATTAAAGGTTAATTTTGGAAGTAAAATTATAAACATGCATACAAAGTCAAGAATGACACTTATTTTAAATAATTAAAATGTATCTAAAACAACACTTATTATGAATCGGAGGGAGTATAAGTTTTTGTTGTCTCCAAAAAAATAAATATAAACCAAAATCGTTTTATAAAATGTCAATCATCAACAAAAATAGAAGAACAACAAAACCCTTTCTTAAGATTTTGTTTTTAACTTTATTTTTTTGGTAAATCAGTAATTTAAATAAAACAGCAAAGAGTTATTTACAAATCAAGAGATTGCCCATGATGCAAATCTCTTTCCAATACCAAAACGAATAACCTTACGTAAGAAAATTATGAAAGGGTTTATGATTCCATAATTTATGAAAATTATAGAAAATTATTTTATCATAACTTGACTTTATATTATTTAAATTTTAATTATTTTATATTAATTAATGTAAAAAATCATGATTATATTATTTTTTATTATGTAATAATAAATACTTTTAAAATTTTGAATTGTTTCGATGATAAAAATGTATTAAAATATGAATTATTATCAAAAAGAAAGTTATTTTAAAAATTAAAATATTAGAAAATATATAAAAATTATTGATTATGTAATTAAGAATAATAAATTTTATTTTAAATAAATAAATTTCTTTAAAAACTATTTTAAGAAAAGAAAAATTTTCAAATTATTTTAAAACTAAAATTTAATTAATAAAACATGTTTAATTTGATATTCCTAATTGTGAACAATATTTAATAAAAATAAAATATCTTTGTTTGTCATTTGTCTTCCTTTGTCATTTTTAGAAGTAATTCAATTGATGAGCAAATCCCATCATCTAAATTGATGGATTCTAAATGTATAGATTCTTATTTTTCTTCTTCTTCTTATTCTTCCTAGTAAGTTAAGTTCTATTGATTTTAGAATTTGATTTATGTTTCACTTATTCCATGTTCTCAAATGTTTAAACAAAATTGATTTAGATTTATAGTGACGAATGTGGAAAAAAAAGTCTTTAATTATAAGGAACATACGAGGGGAAAGCATACAAGATGACTTCTCTTTAGTCTTCTTGTTAATAAGCCCCAACCCATTTGTTATAATGCCTTTGAGCTTTTGAGAAAATACCATTACTCAAGTGCTTTTCCTATATTATTATATATTCTCTCATATAAATGTTTGGTCTTCTTTCTCATGTTTTGCTACACATATTTTTTTAGTAAACATACGATGTTGTTATGATATTTGAAGCATTATGATGTCCACTTTGTAAATATGTTGTGTTCAAACCTTATTGATACCCTTTCAAAAAAATCTTAAGGTTGAATATTTACTAATAGAGGAAAAAAAATCCTTTTCATGAAACTAGATTTGCTTATTTAACAATATGATGTTTAATTGAAAAGTAGTTATTCCCAACCCTCGACTTAAATAGAGATTACAAATACTGAAGTTGTTCATTTTGTAATAATCCTGATGAAGAAGATTATTTAGATTAGGAGGCTAACTTGGAAGTAGTAGAACATAAAATGATGTAATTTTTTAGACTTAAATTAAAGGGTACTAAACTTTAATAATAGAAGAGTTTAGGAGTAATATAAAGAACAAGGAAAGAACACAAGAGTCATTTTGAACCACATAAAGACAAAGTTTTATAAATAATTATTAACTAATAAAAATCAAGTCACACAATAAGGTAAAGCCTTATCGAAATTCAAAGTCAATGATGCTTATTAAATAAATTAAATAAATTATCAAAAGGTTTCTATAATTCACAAAATGTCAATAATATGACTAACGTTGAAAGGAGTGATAAATGTCACGACCTGGAACCACATCGGGCACATGACAACCGCCGCATACCTAGCTAAGGATACTCATGGTACCCTTAACCTGACTATATAAGGCTAACTGAATATCCTTTGAAAACATTTAGATAACACAATAACTATATTTTGAAAATCCCAAAACTCAATTAAAATACCTGTAAATCAGCTTTAAATGCACTTCTATATTCACATTTAAAACTCTACCTCAACTTCTGGACTTTTAAGTCCACTCAAGAGCAATATCAACAACGGTACAAAAGGTTTATACATAAGGTCATTTACAAACCACAAGATAGTCAAAAGTTAACTTACAAAATCATAAAGCATATCAACATAACTAACTTAATAAAAACAGTTCATAAGCCACTATACAACAAAAGTACAAACACAGAGACTATCCACATGCAATAATGCCTCGAAAATGTCAAAAGACTGTACGATACCCTCAAAGCTTCAAGCTCACTAAATTAACCTGCATGGTTGGAAAGTGAAGGGGTTGAGAACACTATGTACTCAGTGAGCAAGAAAAACATATATCGCAAATAGAACCCGATACACACCAAGACGGTCTAGATAACCTAAGGACGGGTTTTTCACGCATCTAGCATATACATAACCATCTATAAAGTGAACATATATGATATAGAAATACATAGGCCTAGCCTATGACTCAACATATATTGGTTAGGAACTACATAGGTTTAGCCTATTAATCACTCATCCAGTGAACATAGGTTCCAGTCCATTACACAAAAATAGAAAAGCATCACATGTATAAATCAAATCTCGTCAGGAAAAAAATCTCAAAATAGGCCAAAACAATCATGTGTGCCACCACTAGTTGGCCAAACTAGTGTGCATACCCACCAATTCTCAGTGTTGGCTCGACTTTCAATTGTGGTGAGTCTGGATTACAGTCGATAAGAGCATCATGACCTTAGGTGATGACCTCTAGGTGACCAGACGTCTAGGTGTGCAATCACCCGTAAGTCCCATAGAATGGTGTCGATACGGGGACTCAACTTTTATGTAGCAGCGTCAAGGGTACATGAGTCACTTAATCTGTTGTGCCTAGCACATGAATGACCAATCGTTACCTCACCAATCACAAAAGTCATATACAAATATTAAGTACTAAAATCAAGTAAGGCATCATGTCTTTATTTATCGGTCCAACCGATAAAATGGAAACTTGCCATGACTCTAAGCCAAAAAAGAACATGTACACGCATCATACATGACTCGATTATGCATATGTAAATTTCAAAACATTATTTCATGCAATAAAGCCATCTTTTGCACTCCAAAGTGCAAAGTTGTTCAAAAATGTAGTTTTAGAAAATAAAACATTGTCCTTTGCACTTCAGATGCAGGTTTATTGAAAATAATATCATTTCTCAAAATACGTAATGAAAACATCAGTTGCACTCCAAGTGCAAATAGTTATTCAAAATAATGTCGTTTATTAAGTACACAAGTATACTAGCATCTATTTAAGATTCAATTATATTATGCATTACCTAGGTTTAAAATTCACATACAAGTCATCATGCATGTCTTGAGATGTCCTAATCCCATTTGAGATATATGATTTTCTTAACTCACCTCAAAAGTAGATGTACACTCCCTTGACTTCAACAATCCTTGGCACAAGCTCCTTGATCCACAGCTCCCGAGCCTTTATACATACAAATTCACAATATATTTACTATTCAAACATGTATCTCATATTCATACACCACCACAACCAAATTCATCCCTAATCAATCATCATAAATGTTATTCTAACATATGTTAATAGGTCAATAATTCACTTACTAATTCAGCTCAATGTCTCCTCAACCATCAAGCTAACTTAACTTTATGTGCAATGTTTACATCCTTTTCTTCCTATTGTTCCTTTATGAACAAGTTGTCTTCTTTTAATCATAACTCTCTCTACAAAAATCCAAATGCCATGATTCCTGTGCCCCCCAAAACTAGACTTTCATTAGTCTTAATATATTCAAAAATTACACAAACAACATCTCCCTTTAAAATATAATCTCCATCCAAATTCTATCCTATTTTTGGTAAGAAACAGATTGGCAACCAATACTCAACCTTCAATAGATCATTATCAAGACATCTCCTAACCAAACCGTTTCACAAAAACATTAATAAGACATCAATAATCATTTTTCATGATTTATACTTTCACTAATTCAGACTTAAAGGTCCTCAAAAATCAGCAAATAATGCAAGGTTCCTAAATAGGGGCCTATCACAGGCAGTATTAGGGAAACAAGCATAACTCGAGCTCTAGTTAGTATTTTGTCAAGCCACTTTCACAGAGGTCAAGTTAAGACCTATATATACAACTTTCATTCGTTTTAGTTTCTTCAAATTCATGCTATAAGAATATGAAAGACAAATCGAAAGAGAAAGATGAAATTGAAACCAAAATTTCAACTTACCTTGATAACTTCTTTCCTTCTCCTCTTCTCTTCCCCTTTTTCTCTCCTTCTCTTCTCATTTTCATTTTTCTCCCTCTTCTAACCTTACGGCCGACCTTCACTCTCACTTCTATTGCCTTTTTCATCCATTTTCTCTAGAAAATTTAAAGGAAGTCAAAGTAATCCATGTGTCACCATTTCATTGGTCCATGTGTCGCCATTCTATTGGTACATATGTTATCCTTATATTGGTCCATATGTTACTATTCTATTGGTCCATGTGTCACTTACTTTAGGCTCCACATGTCACTCATTTAATCCTCCATATGTCACTACTTGTAAGGTTACACATGTCACCAATTGTAAGGCTACACATTTCACAAATTATAAGGCTATGTATGTCATCATTTGTAAAGCTACACATGTCACCATTCTATTGCTCCACATGTCACAAGTCTAAAGTGCCATTTGTCACAAACTTAAAGGGCCACTTGTTGCAATTATACTCACGCCACTTGTCATCCGTTTAACTAAGCCATTTGTCACATATTCCCAATTGCCATATGTCACCATTTTATAGGCCTAATTAACCTAAATTCCCGTGTATCAATTTGTCTTGCTCTTTAACATTTTTCTTATACTAGATGTACATATCACCTTATCAATTACTCAATTGTAACAACAAATTCCCAATTCACTAATTATAACACATCAATTCATGTTATTGGTAAATCAAAATGCAAAACATTGGGAATGCACATTCATATCACATTCATTTTCGTTCCATACCCCAAAACATGTCAATTAAGTGCATATACTATCTTACAATGTTTTCTAAATCATCATTCATATGTGTATACGAATATTATGCATGTGAATGAAATGCATCTTGTAAATTCTTAAATGAAATAATTTATGCGACTCAATCTAACAGTTTAATCTCTTAACAATTTTTGGAGGCAGGATATTAGAATAAATATAATAATATATTGTCTTCTAGAAACTAAAATAATGCTAGTTCTTAAACAACTAATGGAGGTAATAATTCATAAAATAAGAGAAAAGACATGTTTCTCTTTCTTTCTCACAAAAAGGATAAAATTGATAAAAATTAAGAAAGAAATAAGACCAATTTATGATGATTATGAAAATAAGATAATTGAGTTAAAAGTTAGTCATACACAATGTAACATCTGCATACCCCCTAGGAGGATATGCAGATGCTATACAAAACAGAACTTTAACATTCCAAAATATTCCTTACATACATTTCAACGTCACAAGCAAAATATACATTACATGTCATTAAATGTTATTTTATAAACAGAACATGTCATACATATTGCGCTTAACATAATACATGTCATAAATTTAAAAGCCAACCTGTTTTAAGGTTATTACATACCATTTACGTCAAAATACAATTTATCTCATTACATTGAAATACAACTAAAAAACAAACTGAACATTTTCAGAACAAAACATATTCTTCTTGGCCATTGTGGTTGTCTTTGTGTCCCAGTCTCAAAATTTCTTATCAGAACCTACACGGAGGCAAAACCACTGTGCTAACCATATAGCTTAGTGGGGAATAACTAAACATAATACATAATGGCGACTGTTTCTAACAGTCGTCTGACATTCATATATATACAGATCATAATACAGAGTAATCCAAACATTATGTCTCAGAACATAATATGATTCATCAATCAATACAGAACATTCTTGCATCAGAACAAAACTCATAAATATCATAACAGAATGTACAAGTATCATAACTGAATACCGAAATAGGATATAATCCTTTCACATCAAGGTATGACTTATGTCATAACATAACTTGTTTTATATCAAATCAGAGTTTACTTTTATCAGAATAGAATTTTCTTATATCAAAATTGTAAATGTATCATAATACAAAATAAGTTAGACCACTAATCCTTTTGACAAAATTGGGTAACGGGACCAGAACAGAAAATACCATAAATGGTATCTGAAACAGAAGAGACTAATGTCTCTAAATCAGGGGACACCGTAGTGTTAATAATCAGGGGACACTTTAGTGTCAAGTTACATGAGCAGCTGCAGACCCTTCTAGGCATGCCTATTTACCCACGACTAGGACTTAACAGTTTTAAAACAAACCATTTTAGATTTCAAAAATTTCATGTAAAAGATGTAGTGCATAGCATATGACCTTATTCATTTGATCAAACTTAACATGCCTTATAAATACAAACATATGCTTTAAAGCATCAATAAATGTATTGAGTCATCACACATTATGTATATTCACAGTGTTAGAAAGCACTTCCAATACAATCCCAATTAGCAAACTCCTCGGACAATTGATGGTCCGGAATTATCACAATATTAGAATCACATAACAGTGAAATAATGTAAAAGTATGAATTCATTTCCTTATGCCCAAATTGAACACATTCATTCACACTTGGACAAACTCAATATACCTTATAAACATAAGCATTTGCTTCAATATATCAATATAACATTAAGTCATTACATAATACATATAACCACTCAAGTTCCTAAATTCACAAACATTCATAACTAACACATTATTCTTGTTCTTTAAATCACATTAGCATTCATAAATAAACTTCATTCCTTTAACAACTTATAAGTTCCAAAATTACATACTTTGTTATCTAATAACACCTTCCTTAAGTTATTACTTCAATTAAAAATCCAAATCTTATTCAACCTTTAACTAACTTATTCCACAACAAACTAGGTTCATTTTCAAGCTCGTTTAAGTCCATTTAAACCATTATTAAGCACCTTAACCTTATATAGTCCAGTAATTGTGTAAAACCAACATTTTCCACTTCCTAAGTACTTCCCACAATCGTGGGAATAAGCCTTATAAATCCCACGATTGTGGGATGAGTGAACCAAAGGTTTACTCACCCACAACCTCTAAATTGTTTCCAAAACTTGACTTCTTTACTTCCATTCGACACACCATCGCCAAAGTCCATCAATTTTACTTCAATTCTACCTTATTCATGCTTCAAACCTCATCAAATTCATCTCCAAACCAATTCAAAAATCATTCAATAAGTAACTTACAAATCAATATCTTCCACACATCAAAACCAAACCAGAAGTTGTCATAGAAAGATCATTTTTCTAACATTCATTTATCATCATCTTAACACATATTTCAAGCCAATTCAATTATCATAAAAATTGTAATAATACATGCTATCAAGTTTAGTAATCCCTTACCTAATTACCTTCAATTTACTTCTTCAAAGAACTAATCAAACCAACCCTCAAGCAACCAAAGCACTTCCAAAATCTAGATAAATGTAAGATGATCTTAACACTAAGATGATAACAACAAAGAAGGTAGTAAAAAGAATCTTTCTTCATGCAGTAACTTACAAGAATTTCAACAAAAAATGATCTCAAAAATTTCAGAAGTTGAGAGGAAATGAAAGAGTTTCGGTAGAGAGAATGAGCAAAGAAGGAAGAGTTACAACAGAAATTAGCCAATGCATAAGGTCATGCCATGTGTAAGATGACTCATCTTGCTCTAGGGCTACTTGTTACATAAAGACACAAGCCATATGTCCTCTCCCTAGCTAGCACACATGTTATTCTATGAAGCTGCCAAATGTCACAATTTAATTAGGCCACTTGTCACTCAACTAATGTTGCCAAATGTCAATGCATCAACTATGCCAAATGTCACTAATTCATAGGCTTAGTCATTCTAATTTTCATGCACCAACTTATCTTGCCACTTGACAATTTTTTTAGTCCAAATGTACATTTTAATACCTCAATTCTCTAATGGTATCAATTAATTCGAATTCACTAAGTAGGATCCATTAAATCCAAAATTCAAGTCAAATGCAATTTTCAATCATCTCATAATTTTTAACACCTAACATATATGTACTTTTATAAACATGTAACATTCCAACTAAGGTACAATTTGGGGCTTTACACACAAGGTGAGCCTTTAGTTGTCCAAAGAGTAGTCATCATAATAAGCAACATTGAAAGTAATAACAAGTACTCTCTCTCTCTCTCTCTCTGTGTGTACATGTGCGCGTATGTGTGTTTTGCTTATTACAACAACCAATAACATTAGAATAAGTGTGCAATATTGTCCTTTATTGTAAATCTTTTATTATATAATCAACCATACAAGAAAGTTCTTTGAGGATTTGATGTACTTAAAGTCCTATCAAATAATTTACAACCTCACAAGTTTATTTTTGAAGTAAAGAAATAAAGTGTTACTCCTAACTAGTCACATAAAATCTGGCTCCAATAGTCTTAAGAAACACTAATATACAAAAGATGATATTCTTTCTTCTTTCAAGCTAATAGAATATGATTTATGGAAGTTTATTATTTTTGAAATTTAAGGCATATATTTGTTGCATGGAATTGTATATTCTCTTTAAGAAAGAAAGATGAAGCTAATCAAACATCATTTTGATAAAGTAATAGTGTAGCTATCATTATTCCTTTTTTGGTTCCTAATGTTTATTAACTTAGTGCCTTTATATGGCCTTTTGTGACTATTGAAAGATGTTACACAGGCTCATCCTAAATAATTAGACACTTATATTGAAAATTTGACATGTGGAATGGTTACCAGTGGTATGGAGAATCTATATAAGCTTTAATTTGATGCTAAACGTGACATGGCTAGTGTCTTATGGTGTACATTAAGAGTTAACGATTCAAATCAAGGGTTTATAATGGAGGCACTTATTTTTCTATTGGAATGGATTTCTCTTGAAACATTAATTTAAGTACTCCTCAAGTCCAATTAAGCTTATTTTGATAAGTTCACATTAGAATACAGACAAAGACATGCTTGTGTTAATAAGATCGTCTACAACATATTTAGTTCTAGAAAGGAACATGGGAAAAGATACACTCGTGTACTAGGTTATGTCTAGATGAAGAAAACAAACGTATACACACTCATATCTTAGATCATTTTTATTTAAAGAAGAATATGTCTTAAAATGAGATCTTATGTTAGGCCATGTTCAAGCTAGTAAATTACGGCAACATTGATGCTTAAAGACAATGCGAAAATGGCTTAGAGAAATTCGAGTAGATCATGCCATATTGAGATTGAACAAAATAATTTGGTTCTTTTTTTTAACTTGTTTAGATATTACTCAAGTAGCTATAACCATTAAAACTAAGAATTTGTAGCTTAGTACAAATTAATATGGCTATTTAATCTAAGCACTTTTATGACAACAAAAGCATGTTACGTCTTATAGATTGCTTTTGCTTGTTTATTTGGAAAATTTTAGTGTGTATATGATAAGGGAGTGGCTACATGTATGCCCTAGTCTATATTTCATATGAACTCATATTTATGTAATCAAAATACATGGAAGTCTTTGACCCAGAAAAAAGCTATTATCAAGTTGTTCTTCCTCTTCCTCTATTATAGTTTTATAATTTTATTTTAAACATATGAATCAAGTAAAAGTTGAAATGGTATAACCTTTAAGAAACTTAATAGCTTTATCAGTGAAAATCAAGAGAGTGTAGCAAAATGTTTGCTTCCAAATACATTAAATAAAAGAATTGTCTAGATATACTATAACAATGGCCAACAAGTTTTTCTAGAACTTATCTTCCTATGTTCAATGGTGAAATTTATAGTATATGGGTTGTTAAGATGATGAATTTGAGAGCCTTTGAACTTTAGGAATCGGTCAAGATAAATGTTGTGCCACCTTAACTCCTACAAAATATGATAATCCATCAATTGAAGAACTATAGTAAAGAAAAACAAAAAGATATAAAGCTTTGATTCCATATATGCTTCATTTTTAGAGGAAAATTTTAAGGATCATAACTTATGAGACTGGAAAAGAAGCTTGGGATAAGATTTAAAAGGAGTTTCAAAAGGACGGAGCAACTTCAAATTCTCTACCTTTGGAGAGAGTTTAAGTTGTCAAAGATGTAAGAATATGGATTTGCGAAAGAGTTTAGTGAAAAACTCATAAAGATTTTAAATTAATTAAGGCTACTTCAATAAGAGTTAGAAGACAAAAGAAATTTTAGTAAAGTCCTTATAAGTGTCCCTGACAGATTTGATGCGAAAATCCCAAACTTAGAGGAATCCAAGGATATGTCATAGCTCATAATGATGGAGCTTGTCAATTCTCTTCAAGACTAGGAACAAAAAAGGCTTTAGAGGCAATAAGAAGAAGTTGGAGAAGGGGAATCCAATAAAACGCTAAGTTTTAGCTAAACTAGGACATACCAAGCAAAAGGAAGGAATAATGTAACATCCCAATCCCGCAAGACCTGAACCCGACATCGATGGTGATATCCGAGTTCGTGTCCGCGAAGGTGGCATGCTAGGGCACTCAATCATTTAAAAGCCAGCATATATATATATATATTTTTAAAACACTAACATATTTTGCAGAATTTGATATTCAGATTGGGCCTACTATCATTCACAATTATTTGCAATCAATACATTACAATCATTATAATTTCAATAGCCCATTTGGGCCCCTTTAAAAAACATAACACGTTAATCATAAGGTCTTTACTCTCTGCCATACAACCCTTTGTGTACACATCGAACCAAATTTCGTAATACACTATTTTAAAGAAATGGCGGAATACAAATGGCACAAAAATACGAAAATACACAATGCAGACGCAACTGATCCCGACCTCTATCTTATTCTTCATGCAGTGGGTATACTCCCGTATGCCT
>JAOQMQ010000002.1:26659177-26688093 GCA_027563845.1 Erythroxylum subrotundum
CGCCGAAGCCTTCATCGAGGTTTCGAAAATCAATTGTGCAGGCCATGGCGGTTCTGATGGAAAATTACAGAACCCTATTTAGGTTTTTTTTAGGTATAAAGATGGGGTCGTGTCTTATACCGTGTTGTTATTTAAAAGCTCTCTCCTCCCAAAAATCTCTCTCCATGTGTTGTTTTAATCAATGATGTATATATGACTTGAAATTATAATGGAAAAATCCTATAATTTTATTAAAATATAATATAAAGTGAGTAAATTATAAAATATAATAAATAGCTACGACTCCTTTCCATAAGTTTCTTTTTGCATCTTATTATAACATCATAAGCTAAAATACATTTACAGTAATTGATAAATTCAAAGCATATGTTTAATAAAAAAAATACCCCGAAATAAAATCTGATACCACGTGGGTTACTTTTAGTCGGAAAGTACACAGGTATAAACATTACTAAAATACGTAACGCTGTTTATACCAATGAATCGAGAAAGACTCTTCTCGTTGTTACTCTAAAGTTCGTGAAATATGTCACTGATAAGATTTAACGTAGTTGTATCACAAATTTTCGATTTATATATCATCCAAGTGGTTTATAAACTGGATCATCCAAAACAAATTTATAATAAATCCCTAAATGGATAGGTTAAAGTAAGATTTATATAATGTAAACGTAAATAAAATTTTGGAAGATGGAGTTTATTAATGACAAAAATAAGTATTATTTTATCAATAGAATGGTTAAATTGAAAGAAATGGGAAACAGAACTCGAGCATCGTCTACGCTACAGCACATATAATATCAATTTCAGAACTAGTTTACATAAATTAGAAAATACAAAATAGAATTCAGCACCCAACCCAACCTCGCAAACGACAGACCAACTAAACCAAGGCTGGCGTACAACTCCAGTAAACGATCCCCTTCGTAAACCCGGCTCAAATGCTCTATATATAACCGAACCAAACCGGTGCTTTCTATTCAACCGCTAACGAAGAAGACAATGGACAGAGTGGAGGTGGACTCCTTTTTAACAAATATGAATCCACCCGAGAACCCAACGGAACCTGTATTCTCGGACCAGGTCCTTGTAAACGACATAGTTACGAGTTTGAATTTGACGCTGGACGGTGAGCTCCGTTGGACGGACAATGGCCTGCGCCGTTTGAGCTTGGAAAAGCAAGTGCTTGGCTTCGTAATTGAGGGAGATAAGATAAGAGTTAAGGCTTTGGTAGATAATGGACTCGGAATCTGCGGGTTTTCCGACGCCGGAGCCCGGGTAAGGGAGGATTTCATATTCCAGCCTCTTCACGACGACTATAAGAAGCTTTGGTGTCAACATCTCCGGAATTATCTCGATTCTCTCGGTAACCACTTGTCTTGTTTTTGTTCTTATCTTTTGTTTGGTTAATGGGAAAACTGAAAGAAAAGAAAAGAGAATTTGCAAGGGAAAGACTGTCTGGTGAGTTTAATGTAATCCATAAGTTTATTAAAGATTTGCACTTTCACTTGCCGACAGGTCGGCCAAAGAGGCTGTTTGTTTTGGTCAATCCATACGGAGGAAAGAAGTCTGCTTCAAAGATTTTTCTTGATGTTGTTAAACCGCTATTTGATGCTGCTGAGGTTCAAATTACAGTGCAAGGTTTGGGTTTTTGGTATTCAGTTATTTATTACCGAGTCTATTCAAATTACAGTGCAAGGTTTGGGTTTTTTGTATTCAGTTATTTACTAGTGAGTATATGTTCCTGAATTATTGGATTTAATGAATTATTCATTTCTAGAAACTAAATACCAGCTTCATGCCAAGGAGGTCGCTAATTCTTTGGATTTGACGCAATATGATGGTATTGTTTGTGTTAGTGGAGATGGAATCCTAGTTGAGGTCAGTTGGTTATGGTTAATATGTGCACCTATCTGGTTTAAATGTGTTGTCATACCAAGAGCTTTTTGATAAATTTTAGTGACTACGGTAAGATTTATGTCAATTAGTTGAGGAGATATTTTACAAACAATTTAAAGATATAGGCAAATCTAGTCAAGCTAATTACGTTTGAAATTTTACATTAGCCTTCTAAACCGCTTTAATTATTGTTGTGCATCTTCAAATCATATCTATTTCAGTATTTCTGCTTTTGTTTCGTTAAGTTTTCAAACAAACACAATTTACAATCTGGCATTTCATACTGTCATTGTAAAGTCATGTTATGATGTACAACACCTTTTATGTTGGTCTATGTGATTGTTATTCTTTCCTTCTTACACTTATTTTGCTTCAATAGGTGGTAAATGGGCTTTTAGGGAGAGAGGACTGGAGTACTGCAATAAAAATTCCTATTGGAATGATTCCTGGAGGTTTGTTTATCTTCGCTATATTCTATCTCCTTTCTTTTTACCAGTAATGAACTGCTATCTATATAGTGTAGTGAGTATAAGCGATCTGGAGCATTGGTATAAGATATTTTATTGGGAAAATTAATCATTCTGTTTTTGTATGATGACATGCTTATTTGTACCAGTTAATCTTGGATTAACTGTTTTCTCATCATGATTTTGTACTACCATTTGTGTTTAATTTCATACTTATAACATGATTTGATGGTTTTTGGGTTGCATAAGTACAGTAAATTGCTTAGCAAGAGTGAGAAATAGCAAGAGCATTTCAAGACATTTGACATATTGTATCTTGATGCAGGTACAGAAAATGGCATGGTGAAATCTACTTTGGCTTCAGTTGGAGAACCATGTACGGCAGCAAATGCTGTTTTTGCAATCATACGAGGTTAAGTGTTAGTATGCCTTTAGTTTGCAGACTGTATTATTTATTGTTTTAGTTTTCTAATCTAAGTGTTACGCTTCATACTGCCAGGCCATAAGTGTTCTTTGGATGTAGCTACTATTGTTCAAGGAGAGAACAAATTTTTCAGTGTCTTGATGCTTGCATGGGGTACACATTTACATACCGATGCTTTAATTTTAGTTCAGTTACATACCGATGCTTTAATTTTAGTTCAGTTGGATCTGCATTTGACAATGGTTTCATTGCACTAGTTATTGACTTTTATGATAGCACCTCTGGATTTTATCTGAAAGAGTATTGCTAATAACTTGTATCATGTGAGACTGTCTTATTTTGTTTCAGGTCTGATAGCAGATATTGACATAGAATCTGAAAAATACAGATGGATGGGGAGAGCACGGATTGATTTTTATGTATGTTGCCTACACTGCACTGTTATTATTTAGCTTTTTGTAGTCTGATTGCTTATCTCTTTATCCCCACTACTCCCTCTCTTTTTGGCCCCATACAAACCAAAATCTGTAGTTGCAAATTATTCAATGTTTGGGCTTGTCATCGCTCAACCATAGTTTTTAAAATGGATCCATATTCCAACGACAGACTTATGTAAATTTCATTTATCATACTGCAAATTAGGAAACTATTTAACTCTCTTGTTCTTGACTTTATTGTCTCATATTTATAACCTGTTCTACTTGTATAGAGATAGTGGAATTCTTTTATGAATTGGATTCTTTCCAGAAGTTTAAATTCTGGAATTGCTAAAGAACTGTTGTCAAATCTTTTTCTGACTCCCATTAACTAGATGGCATGAAAATCCATTGAACTACTTCTGTTTGGTTCTACTTTAAATTGTGGACTTACTGTAGAATTGTCATTAAATTTTTTGTTCTACTTATGTTTTTTTGTTTTTGGTTTTTGTTTTCTAATTTTGGTTTCAATTTTTCTCGAACAAAAAGAAAAACTTGTTACATTGTTAATATCAATGTAGTTATATTTTTATTATTTATAATAATTAAATATTAAATAAAAATAAGATAAAATTAATTTTATTAATTGATTAAGTAACTAATTTTATTTTAATATTTTGTACAATATTTAATACTAAATTTTATATTTTTATTAAAAATAAATAATTAAATAAGTAAAACTTATATCAATTTTATTTACAAACTAATATTTATTTTATATATGTATTTTAATTTTAAACCAATATTATTGTTAATAATTAAATATTTGATACTTAAAAATTTTCAAACAGAAAACAGAAGTGGAAACTAAATAGGCCTTAGCTTCATTCAATTTTTGGACTTAAAGCTCAATCTTCATTTCTTACATTATTTGAAATTAGCTGATGCAGAATTTGTTGAGTTGCTGGATGGAACTTAATAATTAATAAGACAATACAATAAAAGAAAATTCTTATGTTCTTTGTCTGTTATGCCTCAAAAAATCATGCTTATATTTTTGTTCTTTTACTAGTAAGTTGAGATAATTATATTCCATTACAAAAGTGATGACTTCCTGCCATAGGAATTATTTTGCAGTTGAAAATTGAAAGATAAATGAAGTCTATGATTTAGAGCATAAACTTGACATTTTTCATATTTTAATCTTTTCTTTTTTCTGGTTTTTCTGTTTGGTTCAATTGTATGAGAGTTTGGTTAGCTCCTTCGGTTTCAGAATTTGATAATCATTGGACCTTACCTCTCTTCCTCCCTCATATAGGCCCTACAGCGAGTAATCAATTTGAGGAAATACAATGGACGTATTTCTTTTGTGCCTGCACCTGGCTTTGAGTCTTATGGGCATCCAACTAGCTACAGTGGCCAATCTGATGGGGAAGAGGGTACATGCAACCCTAGCCAAGAGCACCCTGTTCAGATTCAGCATGGTTACCCTGGAGCTGATGTTAACTTGAAGAATCTGAGTTGGAGGACTTTCAGTGGGCCGTTTGTTTCAATCTGGCTTCACAATGTGCCTTGGGGTGGGGAGAGGACCATGGCTGCACCAGATGCAAAGGTTGGTATGACTTGTATTCCAGGTCCTCTAGATAAGTAGTTAATTTCCTGCTTTAAAAGATTAAGAAGGATTACTTTATGGAAGAGATTTGGTTGAGGATTTCCTTATCAATAATTTGGCATAAAACTCCATTTTAGTTTTACATAAATAATTGCCTTCCCATTTGAACAATGCTAATCTAAGCTTCTTCCATGCAACTTCAACTTTCCTTTCATTAATCATCTTTTATATTGTGTTTGACTATTCAAACACTCTAGATTGTTGTTTCTCATTTCCTTAATTTGTTTAGACAATAATTCCTTCTATATGTGGGGACATCTATATTTATTTCTTGCAGCGTCACGAGGTAGTGGACTAGTAATGTGATGCCTGTGTATGCTAATTTCCCTTTTAAATGAAGCACATGGTGCACTTAGTATCACATTTACTATTCTTAAACTTCTCCAATATGTATATTTTCTAAAGGAAGAAAGGCTCACACTATTTCGTCGGTCACTTTTATGGTTGATTCAGTTCTCAGATGGTTGCTTGGACTTAATCGTCATCAAGCAGTGCACGAAGTTATCCTTGATGTCTTTATTGACGAAAGTGAGCAACGGCGGACATATCAAATCACCAGATGTTTTGTATCTTAAGGTTAGTTAATCAAAATAAGCATTCTTTCTTCCTTGGAATACAAGAAGCATCTTTGAATATCACCTTCTTTTTTTTGTTACAAATTCTGTCTTTTTGTCTTTCTAATCAAACTAAGGATAGAGTAAAGTCCAGTAGTCTTAGATCGGTTATTTTCTTCTTTTCTCCAAAACAAATGAGAACTAGTATTTAGGAAAACATGATCTATATTGACTTTCTAATTGAATAATGATATTCTTGTTTGTTTTTATCTGGGTCATAGTTTACAATCTTCTTTTGGTCCAATTTAAGTTTGAAGGACATCAACTATTGAACCAGTTTCATCAACTATTGAACCAGTTTGCTTTCCCTTATAGTTTAAGTATCAAATACTTTTCTTAATGATTTTGAAATCGTGTCAAATGATGCTCTACCTATTTTGTCTAATCACTGATTATTTTGTTGTGCGACTAACAAAAGGTGAAAGCATTCATCTTGGATCCTGGTCAACGCACTAACGAGCCAGCTAAAGGAGGGATCATAGACGTAGATGGTGAGGTATTGGCCAGAGGAAGAGGGACATATATGTGTGATAAGAAATCTCTAATGAACTATAGTAAGCTTGAAATAACAGTGGATCATGGATTAGCTACTCTGTTTTGTCCTCAGGCTTGAAATAACATTTATACTAAAATTATTACATGGAATTCAGTCTTAATCAAAACATTATATGCTCATTTGGGAATTTTCATAGAGGTATAAGTGGTGAATAGTACCGATAATGAAGAGTTTTGTCTAGCTATGCACAAGGATTCCATGAAAATGTTCCTATTAAAAGCAAATTCTATAAAAAAGAATAGCTAGCTGTGTCCCCTGGAATACTTCTAAATCGTTCCAAATGAATGAATGAGATATATAAAGTGAAGACCCGTGTAACTTGTTTTATTAGATTTCATAAAAGCAGCTCACCGGAGAGTTGTCGGATGAATATGAAACAGTAACCGCAGAGTTTATTTTTGAGGTGTTCTACTATACTTCTTGTCAGAGGCTTTATGATTCAATCTTGACAGGTAATGGGATTTCTTGAAAGGAAAGGGGAGAAACATGCCTCTTATTAATTGCAGAAGTTCGGGCTGATGTTATGAATGCTATATTGGATTCGGTACCAAATCTAGTTCTGGTACATTATGGTATCAAACTGGTCAATATTAGGTACCACTTTTGAGTAATTTCTTAAAATTATAATAGTTCATAAATTTTAAAAAATTACAAAATAGTCCCTCAACATATTATGTTATACAATTTTTAATTTCATATCAACCTTGTTTCAAATAATAATAATAATAATAATAATAATAATAATAATAATTTGAAATGGCAACTATATCTTTATTAATATTACTTTTCACACATTTCATGTATAAACAATAACTATAATTAATATAAAAAAAGATAATTTATTATATAGATATAAAACTAAGAATAATATAAAGTACTTAAAATATTACAATCTAATATAGTAAAGAACAAATTTATCAAATATCATATAATAAGAATAATATAAGTCCATAAATATTATAACAAGAATACTACCTGAAGAATATAACAAAATAGAAGTGAAACTTGAAATGAAAGCACTTACAATTAAAAGTTTTATATTTATATTACATAAATAAAATTTGAAATATATATATCAAATACAAGTGAAATTAAAAGAAAAGAGGAAAAAAAAAGAAAATTTTGGATCTTCATTCAATGTCATATTTGCTCAAATTGTAATGTCTTTAATTTGTTATTTAGTATAAAATCTTCGATATTGAAAGGAGTCTCATTATCATCATTATTCAAAATTGTTGTATCAAATGACATGTTAATATTTTCACATATGGGATTATCTTCCAAATCACTCATATATGAAACATGGTTTTATATAAACTCAACCCGCCAAAAGATCGATATGGTCAAGAAAAATTGGATATGTACAACTATTTGTTCTATTAAAAGTCCTAGTAAACAAATAAAAATTAATAGTTAAGGAATTGCACGAAATTATATTCAATTTAATAATGATAATAACATACATTTCTTAAAGCTTTAAGTTGTATGAAAGACCAAATCATTCAATCTTTTGTGTTATAATTTATTTTTTTGGAATTAATAAATTGAAATGCACTTTAATTCCTTTCATACCTCGTTACTCACACTTTGACTCAAAATTCAAATTATGAACCTTTGCAATTCTAGAACATTACTTCTGAATTGATCCTATCAAGAAGCTGTAAGATTACAAAAATAATCTTATAAACAATACAAAGTGATGATTGATTTCAAACAAGTAACAAAAGTAAAAAAATGTATACTTAAATTAATTTTCTCTTTGACAAATTGCAATAAACATTCCAAAATCACCACTCATTATTGTATGTCTCTATTTATAAGCTAAGGGATCTTACATCTTCTCATATGAAACAATTGTTGTGATAATAACATTTTTCTATTAACTTCAACTTTTTTGTCAAACTTGGTCTAAAATAGACACTCGAATTAAAAAATGCATCAACAAACAATAGAGAGTAAAGTTGTCTTTCCCATTTTTTGTTGATGACTGCAAGATAAGGTGTATGAAAAAAAGACCTATTTTTTTCATATTAGCCTCTCTATAGTATCATAAAAATAACCCATTGTTACGTTTTTATTACTATTATTTAGACAAAAAACTTTTAATAAAAACTTGCAAACTTGAATGAAAAATTGACATTAAGACCATAATTTATGACCTTCAAGTATAATTTTAGAAACTTCCATTCCAGCATTAGATCTGGCATACTGAGATGAAACTCACTTATCATTTGTAAATGTTTTGTCTCAGCTTCTTCTTCATTAGAGCAAATAATGAAGTGGTAAGAAGTCAGTCACAAACCTTGTCATGATAGGACGACACACCTATTATTGGTGAAATTCTTTCTCATTAAATTCAGAACCCATGAATGATTATAGATGAACTTAGTCACGTTCTTGCTTTCTGCACGGTTTCACTAATGATTAGAAAGTATCTAGTATCTCCCATATTTTTTTTAACATCTGGTCAACACAATGTACAGTATAAGGAGTCCAATAAAACAAATTATACATGCATTGAAACCTTTTCCTTATTTCTTTATAAGTAGAATGATTATTAGTAATGAACTTTACAATATTTTAAAATCTAACTTCATTTATAACTTCATCAAATAAACATAACATCCTTTTTCTTTTACAGGGCTAGATGTATCAATATACTTTAAAAACATTATCCCCTTAGTAGAATAAACCAAAAAAATTGATAATATGGTTATGTATTCGATTTGTCTAACCATCATGTATGATTGAACACTCATAAGTTAACTAACTCATTTTTCTTTCATCTGGATAACTTTTTATTTCACCAACGGAGCTGCTTGGAAGATTACTTATATAGTCATCAATTGAAGGAATTTTATATATGGATTATTAGAGGCAATAACATGTACTATAGGCTAGTAATAATAAGATTGAGCAATATTAAATGATATATTGCATCACACCACCAGTTATCCATTTCATATCTACATTATGAGATACTTTTTTAGATTGTAAGGCATTTGAAATTAACGGTTAAGCTCTAAGAGTTATTCGCGGAGCAAAAATATTAGACGCTTTCCTTTTTCTTTTCTTCACATCATGTGCATTAATCCTTTATTGTTAGGTAGGAATAACACTATCAAAAATACCAATAACATCCTGACCATCGCAAAAAGAATTTCCACTACCAATTTAACACTTTATTATTTACCTTCATTCTTTTTCACTTTGATACTCTTTAAGCAAAATTTTTTTATTCCATTTCACATTATGACTAACTTTGTAATGATCCAAATTTTTGCTAAATTACTCATAATGGACCAATAAAGAGAAAAACCTATAAAAGTATAAGTTGAGCTTAAGAAAGCTTAATTTCATCTCTCTTTTAAACTCTTTTCCCTATAGGTTACCATTCACTCCCAACTTCCGACACTCATAACTTCACTGTCTAATCACCATTTTTGACTACCTATGGCTCTACAGAAAGCTCTCGAGAACTTCTACAAAATCCATAAACTTGTTTCTTTAAAAACGACCCAAATTTGGAGGAATCACAACTGGAAGTTTCGATTCATTTAGGTAAGTCACCGATCTCCTATTTTAGTCATTTTTTGTGAAACTAACACCACCATCATCTCTAACAGCCCTAAAAACGTAGGAAAGGATGCAAACCCAACATCAATCGGCCCATTTTGTCTGTGAACGGAAATGGGTCATATTTGAGCTTTAAACCTTCGATTCTCACAAACTGGGAGGAGTTTCGACACGAGACCAGTGTCATTGGATTCCTAAAGGTAAGTTCATCATTTCTAGGTAGGTGGTGATGATCACCACCCCTCCGGTGCCGGTGCGTGTATCCCATGCTCCGGTAGCGATGGTAATTTTTTGACCAGCTCAGAAATGGTTGAACATAATTTTAAAACTCCCAAATTGAATTAAAAATATCTTGATGTATTGATTCTAAATGAGGGTGTATGGGTTAGAAATTGGTATCCCTGAATTATGATTAGATTTATTATGAATTTTTGCGATGTAAATGTGTACTCAATTAGGCATGGACATGTAGTTTGGAGGCCCAAATTAAGTTGTGATTACTGGTGGTCATAAAAATGTCTTTTCATTATAGGAATTACCCTTTTTTGGACGGGAAATGTCCGTTTCATAAGGAAACTTAGCCAAAATTTTCAATAGGCTCCCATAAAACATGACATTGTCGTTTTTAAATAGAAAATATAGCTTTTTAATATTGAGTCATGGTCTTATTCTCGGTGTGTCTAAAATTAGTTTAAGTTTTAATCCTAATGGTCATTCCGACTTTTCTTTCTATAGATCAATCAGAAGCTGAACCCTCCACTTCAAGACACTAGGTTTGGTGTGAAGGAGCGCATTCTACTTGTGAGTTAATATTCATGGTTATGAACATGCATTAGAATTTCATATTCATCATGGAAATCACCATCATTTTCATATGCACGCATGACATTCATACACATGGATTGACACATGTATACATATTTTTGTTGTGTAATGTTGTGCTTGTCTTGATATGTGATAATGTGGCAGATTGTTATATTATGAGTTACCTGGTGGGTGTCCCTAGGTTGTGCGCACAGTAAGTCATTAGTTGAGTATAGATTTGGGTTAGTATTGCGTCTATTGATTTAGTTATGACACGGTTAGGACAGTTTGGTCAAGCTTACTCTCGGACGCCAACCTATATATGATACATGAGAGGTAGCACGATTGTGGTGATTCGGTCGAGCTTGCTCTCTACAACATCCCATTACCATAGGGTACATACCCAAACATTCAGGAACATTCAAGTACATATCCTATGCTAATGGCATGTTATAGCAAAAACAAATCCAACTTATACATGGCATCAACTAATATCATTTAAAAGTCAGCAAATTTTAAAACCATTCATTGTATTCATTCACAAAGTTTACACTGTTTTCAATAGACAAATAATTACAAAACCTCATACAGGTTCTAGCAAAACTACAAAATAAAAGTTACAAATCTCTGACGTCAGCTGACAGATCTTTGAGCCATAACTTAGTCCAAAATGTTCTTCTAATCTAGAATAAACACTAAGTCTCCTGTCTCGTACCTGAAAAAATCACATTGCAATTTTTATGAGTTTTGCGAACTCAACGAGTGAACCATCATTGATGATTTCACCGGATTCACATACACAAATCACAAATTTCACAATTATTCATACAGAACTTGAATATTTCTAATACTCACACCATTATGGCACACCATTTAATCAATGCGAATCAGATCATATATAAACACATACAGATGCATATGAGACTCCACATTCGTTATTAATGTTGTGACCGAGTGCCTATCACATTTACAAATACTATCCCATTAGGCTCAGTCAGAAACATATATCACAGAGCATAGCTCTACGTGCCAAATCATATATCACGGAGCAAAGCTCTACTTGCAAGCGCTTAATACTAGCCACTCTGGTCACAAAGTCTTTATCTGAGCATGCATTTTATGAAATGCATCAATTTAGAATTTACCACATATCACAATCATGTATAAAACATAGTCAAAATTTCATAATCATCGGACCTAAGTCCGACATTTAACTTTCGTTGAGAATTCACATAGCATAATACAATCAGAATTATCAATCAAATCAAAACACTTCTAATACAGTCCCAAATATATACTCCTCGGACTTTAAGTCCGGAATTCAGAAACAATCGCAACAGTTCAATAATTGGAAGCTTAACAAATCAAATTAAATTAGTCCTAGGAAATTCATCTAGGTTGACTCACAGTATGCTCCAAAGCTATTGCTTGGATGGTCTGGCAATGTCCGACTGGTGTCCGATGTGCTCCTCTATAACATACACAACACATTTACAATATATCACATTTTTTTGCACAATTGTATAAGTATTCCTTTATGCACATGTACTTATATAAAATATGCACAATGCATGTTCAATGACAATTTCGGGTTTCTTATCAAATGATTCAGATATCAAAGTCCTCATTAATCTCATTTGTACTTATAATTTGGGCCAAAATAAAACAATGTGAAATCAATTTCATAACCTAATTGGCCACTGTAGATTTCTACCCATATGATTTCGGGTCAACTTTGCATAATTAATTTCATCAAGAAAGTGAAGGAATTTGGTAACACTTCCTTCTAACAAATTATTCTCCTTTGTCTTAAGTCTTTGTTGATACCAAGATCATTTAATTTGGTTCATTATTCAATGAGTTATGCATAAAATACCACATAATGTGCACATTTGAACTTTTGGCTAGTACATGATCATACCCTCGAATTGTACAACCTAAGCTAAGATGCAATTTCATGCCAAATTTGAAAGTCTTAGAGACATAATTAAAATTCAACTTCTTCAAGAAATTTGTATACTTATGTCTCTAGTTATCTGAACTAAGAATCAACTTATTTGGAAATCTAAAGATCAAGTTATAATTAGAATACCGAAGCATGTTCATGAAAATTTTCTAGTTCATAACATTCCAGCAGATATCCACATTTTCATCCTATCAATCACTTTCAATTTAATTCAGATAGCTCTAACTTTTTATGGAGAGAGAAAAATATCTTAGGAATCCATTGATCTAAGTTTTAAGTCATTTAGAGTTCGGATGAAAAAGTTATAGCCAAAAGACTTAGGGTTGTTCAATGAAAATACTCTAGTTCAAAACCCATACATACAACCACCACCTTTTCTCTCTCTAAAACACCAACCTTCATCTTCTTCACCGAGCTGCACTTCTCCTCTTCTTCTTTCTTTCAACTTTTTTTTGCTTCATTCCTTTACATCACAACTATTATATTTGCTGCATAACCCATTAAAGGAACTGTCCAAAGTCCACCACTCACTTCTTAATTGATATTCCATTCATCCTTGATTTTCTTTTAAGGTTTTTCCTTTTTCTACCTATTGCTTAGACAAGTTCAATTAAAAGGGACCAGATTTTTCTGTTCCCGTTAACCAGTTCCAACCTTATGTCAGTTAATCTCATCCATATATTTATGTGCGGCTCACATAAATGTTTGGACCAAATTAATTGGCACAAGGTTGGAACATCATTTTGAGAAAAGAGGATTTTGGTGCAATTAAAGATCCCAAACCATTCGATGAAGGTCCTAGAAAGGACAAAAACAAAATGTTTATTATTTCATATTAATAATAAACGTTATTATAATTAATAAATTCATAACATTTATTATAATAACTAAGTCTTTCATAACATTTATTATAATAATATTTGAAACGGAAGGATGCGAGGCAACTAATAAATTCACTATGAATAATTATTGCGATGTTACATAGAATGTAAATATTAAGTATATTTATATTCTATACATGAACTGATGTTAGTTATGTTTTTTAATTATATACATGAATTGATGTCAGCTATATTTCTTAATATAAATAATGACATATATTATGATTAAAGTAATTTTTATTATTTATATTTTATTAATTAAAAATATGTTAGTCACAGTAGGTAAATTTAACTTAATTGCTAATGATTATATTAATTTATTTTTAATTACCAACATAATTATATTAATTTATTTGGTTTTGTAGAGATGTTAAGAAAAGGAGAGCTCTTAGCAGTTAATCCTTTTTTAATACAACAGGCATGCTAATACGAGTTTGGATTAGACATGACATTGGATTGGGCCGGGGTCCCGTTGTCCTTGGCCCAAACTTGGCCTAAAAATATGTATAAGTCCCTGAGCCTAGCCTAAAGTCCGAATAGGTCTAAGACTTATGATCTAAGACTAATCCCATTAAAGCTTAGACCAAGCAAAGTTCTTTCCTTTTTTATTTTAAAATTTAATTTAAAATTATTTTATTAATTTAAAATGAGAAAAGAATGTCATTTTACCTATGGTCATTTATGCTTCTGGTCAGAATGAGTTGAAAGATTCAGGTGTAAGTTTGACCCAAAACTCAATATTCAGAAGAAAAAAAATCCCAACCCTACCTCAAAACTAAGTCAATCGGGTTGATCCCGTGGACTTTAGGTTAAGTTAGGCCGATTTGGGCAAAAAATGTCAAGCTTAATTTGGATAGTTATGAAAAGTCTTAACAAGTATTCGATTTCAAATTAAAAGATTGGAATTAGCAATTGGAGTATTGTTATCACTAATCAAAAGCAACAATAACTAAGTAGCAATACTCTCAACCAATCTGCAATCTCAACAAGTATTCGATTTCGAATCAAAGGATTGGAATTAGCAATTAAAGTATTGCTATCACTATGTAAAAGCAATAATGATTAAGCAACAATACTCTTAACCAATCTACTATAGTAAGAAGAAAAGTAATTGTCATCTTATCTCATCTTTTTTGTCTTCTTTCTATCAGAAAACTAACCATGATCGATTACAGACGCAATAGAAATAATTTTCATAAAATTTCAATTGGATCTCTTTAATTGAATAACTCGAAAAATATGAATCATAAATGAACGAGTTGAATCATACCTTATTCAAATAATTGCAAAATTTTCTTCTCGAGCTTTCAACCACAAGCCATTCATATGTCCAGTATCTAATGGTATTCATGAAGTAAAGAATAAAAATTAAAACTATTAGAGAGGTAAAGACATAAGTACTAGCTCATTAGTGCCTTATAAAATTTTTTTTGTAACAGCTCAGATGACCTTCCCACAGACATTGTCCGCTTTGGGCTCCAAACCTCTCACGGTTTTGCTCTTCCTACCATTAGAAAAACGCATTTAAGGGGGAGAGGTATCCATAATCTTATAAGGCATACTTCGTTCTCCTCTCCAACCGATGTGGGATCTCACACTCTCTACCGCCCTTAGGGCCCAGCCTAGCTGGCACAACGGTTCGGGTACCGGCTCTAATACCATTTGTAACAGCCCAGACTACCCCTCCACAGATATTTTCTGCTTTGGGTTGCCCCTCAGGCCAAACCCCTCACGATTTTGCTCTTCCCCTCCTAGGAAAACGCATCTAAATAGGACTCTAACTGATAAGATAAAATAAGATAAGATAACAACAAGATAGAGTTTATATTCAACTAGGAAACTAGCATCCTTATCCTCGAACATCTCCAATATCTTCAGATGTTTAGTTCCAATGCAACTCTAACTCCCAGTCATCGCCACATCATCCAAGATCTCCCCATGATCTCTATCCACTAATGATGTAGTGTGATCTCATCGAAGCCCACCTAACACACTGGCCTGATCCAATGCTCACCACGTGACCCAAGAATCTGATCTCCAACTGAGCAAACTCACACTTCTCCATCTTCATGTAGAGCTTGTGCTGCCTCAGTCTTTCGAAAACTCACCTCAAGTGTTCCACATGTTCTGCCATATTAGTGTTATACACCACGATGTACAACGAACTCATCCAGAAAGTCGTACAACACATCATTCATAAGGTTGCAAAATGTCGCAGGGGCGTTAGTTAATCTAAACAATATAACTAAAAATTCGTAGGATCCATACCGAGTTACGCACGTTGTCTTTTTCTCGTTTAGATAAAGAATTCCTTAAATCACTACTAATCAAGAAAACTGGAACATTCTCCATAATTACTTTAGAGTGACAAAATTTATTGACTTACTAAACTATCTCTATATGATTTCATACTGTATCCAAATGCTACTAACTGAGCTACCCTAAATAGAATAGTTCATAAGTAGCATTAAAACAAAGTAATTCCTAAATGAGATACTTTGGTAACCTCAAATATAAGAATCAATTATAAAAACCATCATGATGAAAAAATTCACTGAAGTAATATTCTATTTGAGATCCTCATAATTGAGTTAGTTTAGTAAAATTATTCTCAAATTATCACCCACACATTTGTTTAAATATTTTCATATTTTAATTTATGAGATCAATTACTTTTTTCATAAGAAAGAAACACAAAGTGTGATAGTTTTATAGTTCCATCAATATCTAGTGTTGATGAAACTATAACTAGGAACAATTTAAGAATAAGATATAAATGCAAATTAAATCTTATAATTATGATCTCATCATAATTCCAATGCCACAATAATTATTCCAAGGATTTTACCTTTAGTACTAAAACATCATATATAATTAACAAAAAATACATAAAGATAAATATGCATTTAATTAATTATGCCACAAAATCTACTACTAATCAGTTAGTTGTAGGGCAAATATTAACAATTTTCGAGTTGCACTAAGCCAACCTCTTAATGAGCGACAGAATTCTACAAGGTTATCTATAATGAGCACTTGCTTAAATCTTACAACTCTTATCTCAATTACCATCATAATTAAGAGAATTGCCTAAATAATTCTTTGATCTTTGGTGAGACCTTAGCTCCTTCCACATGAATAATGGCTCTAATTTTCTATAGTGTATAACTTTTTCAATAACGTAAGGAACTATACAAAATTTATTAAAGAACTTATTGATCTAAATGATCATTTTTACTAGATAAAAAATTATTATGACCTGATTAGCAATTAATGCTACATTGAATCCTTTTCAATCTCAAAATAGTAATGTTCTAAGTAAAATATAACTTAAGTAGGAATTACTTCTAAAGTTAATGTCCATATGACCTTGAAATCAAAATTCAAATCACACATAGAATAAGGGATATCTTTAATACTTCATATCTTATATCCTAAATATTAAACATCTTTAGTATACTATCGATACACTTACATTAGAATAGGTAAATAACTTATATATTTATCATTATATATAAAATTCCTATAATTAAGTTTTTAATTTTTCATATCCAATAAGAGTTGTTATTGGGCTTTTTTTAAAAGAAAAAAGATTTCATTGATATAATATATGTATATGTACAGATTAGTTATACACAATCTCTAGGGATATACAACATATGTTTCTATTAAGGAAAGATATGCTCCTAGCTAACAAAAGGAATGGGGTGAATAAACTAAATCCCCATTTCTCTCTCAATCATAATGATAGTTTGGTAGCAACTCCTCTAGCTATCATCCCCATCTTGCTTTGGTGTAGGATTTCCTAGTAACTTGTCTGCAAGCTTCTGCCTTCTTGTTTGAAACTTTTGTTATTTCTCTCTTTCCACACATTTTATACCATTGTGGTCCAGCTTATCTTAAGTGCCTTATAGTCAGCCTGGTTATCATTTTTATACTCCCCATCCAATTAATCGTATCTTTCCAAGTGGTTTTTGGATAACTTATGCATAACTTAGCTTGGATTTTTCTTTATATCTCCTTTTGTAGTTTCACCTTACCATTAGATGATCATAATCTCCACTTCTGCGTTACACAATTCATAGTTAAGAGTATTTACTTGAAACTTCAATCTATCTTTTATTAATAGCCCACCATTCATACCCAACCAGAAAATAAAGGAGTGTACTAGTTTAATATCACTGTCCTAAACCATTTTGTTCAACCCTTAAGTTTTGATCTTCCCATAACAAAGCTTTACATTTCCTTGTGCTAAAACTTCCAGTTCTATCAGCTAGCCACTAAATTGTGTCCTTTTCATTTTCCTTGCAGTTTGGCAGTTGTTGAAGTATGATTCTTGTGCTTTGTTGTTATGAAATGGCCAGGATCATTAATTATCTCTTATGAGCTTACTTACTTTAGTATCTACGCTCATCACCATCCTTAGATGTTGAAGTCATCCATGCAATGCCAATAGTCATACTAAAAGTGAATTTTTTTCTCCATTCCTTATCTTATGAAAAATCAAATTTTGCATCCAATGTCTTAATTCTAATATTTCCCTAAGAGTTCCTGACATTTCTTACTTTTGTTTCAAAACCCTTAAGATGTTGTTTTTTTATAAAATTTCTATGTATCCACTTCACCCATAAGTCTTCTTTCTTGCTACACAACCTCCACAAATTTTTTGCTAAACTAACTTTTCTAATCAGTCTAGTAGAGCATAAACCTAGTGCTCCTTGATTCTTTGGCTTGCAAAGTTTACTCTAGCTAATTTTTGCTTTGCTCCTACCTTGATCCAATCCATTCCATAAGAACAATCTAAGTGTTTTATCTACTTCGTTGAGGATGCTCCTTAACAATGATAGATGGTTAAGCCAATAATTAGTAAGATGGCTTAGGATCGATTGGATGAGTTGTAGTCTACCCCTATAACTTAAGTGTCTATTGATCCATTGATTCATTATACCATTTATTGATTCCAACAATGGTCTATAATCAATTGTTGAAATCTTCCTTTAGGATATTGGTACTCCTATATATTTGAATGGTAAGTAGTCTTATGTTATCCCCATCTCTACTGCTTTAGCTACCGTATCTCTGTTAGAGTTACAAGATAAGTAGAAAAAGCTTTTCGTTGGGTTACTTCTCAATTTAGAGAATTCCTAGAACTCCTCTACTGAATTTAGGAGTATATTTATTAAATGGCTTTCAGCCTTACAAAACAATAACAAATCGTCAGCAAAAGTAAGGTGAGAGATTTTCAATCCTCTACATCTGTGGTGGTACTGAAACTTTGTATGAATCCTTACATTTCTAACAAGAATGTGGACAAAGCTTCTATACACAAGAAAAATAGGTAAGGAAAAAAGTGAATCCCCTACCTTAAGCCCCTCTTACCTTTGATAAGTTTAGTAGGTCCCTTGTTTACTAGAATAACTAATGTGGTTATAGATAAAAACTCTTCAATCCAACCTTTAAACTCCTTAAGATAGCCTACTACTTTGAGAATTTTAAATAGAAAACTCTAGTTGATCGAGTCATAAGCCTTGGCCAGGTCTAATTTAATAATACATTTTTTCTTTTTCCTCTTTGATTGATATCCCTCCAAGAGTTCCTGATAGAGCATGATGTTTGTGGCTACTAATCTCCAATCTAAGAATGCTTTTTGTTCAAGCCTTATAATCTATCCCAGGCTCTTCTTGGTTCTATTTGCCAAAATTTTAGTCATAATTTTGAACAGGAAGTTGCAACAGGCAATTGTTCTGAAGTGCTTCAGCTTCACAGCATTGCTTTGTTTGGGCATAAGGCATACAAACGTTTTGTTCCACTCCTTCAGTTGTTGCCTCTTTTGAAAGAATTCTCAGGTTGCTCTAATGAATTCTTTTCTCAAAATATCCCAGTTTTTTTTCTGAAAAAAAACTTACCATTGTAGCCATCAGGCCCTAGAGCTTTATCAGGGTTTAGTGTGAAAGTAGCCTCCTTTATCTCTTCTTTTATAACTGGCCTCACCAACTCTTCTTTATCCTGATTTGATACCTTTTTAAGCTCTGCTATCACCACTTTAGGTATTTCTTTAACTCTATACTCCATGCATAAATTTTGTTCTCTTTGAGTAGTATGTCTTTATATACTCTCATTGAAGAGTATAACTATACTACTACTAGCCTTTTTCCAGATATGATAAAATCCACAATCATCTCTAAAAACAAAAAATTCTTTGAACGCATCAAGAAAGTGATTTTTTAATATCTTATAACCTTTCATCTATAAATTAAATATATCAGCAAAGATACTATTTCTAAATAAATGTCTTACTCCTATTATTATCTTGAGAACTATTGTCCTATAAGTATTTATTGAAATAACATTTTATTCAATGTGGTATATAAGGTTATATCCAACCTTTTAGATATATTATAACCTTTTATTATCTAATTTAGTTCTAAACTTATTGGAGAATATATGCTTCATCTAAGCATCATATTCCTAAATCATTAATTTTAACTCTTTTAAAATCTTACCATCATATGTCTAATATGAAATATTGCTGTTGGATTTAATTAAAACTTACAAAGGCAAGTTATTGTACTAGCATAACTATATTAGAAACAAAATTTTCACCATATAATATCTCATATTATATTTTTCTCCTTATCTTAAGCATAAGTCTCTATTGAACTAACACATACAAACTATTTACATAAACTCAAATCAAATACTTTTACTCAACTATCTATTTCTTATCATACCTTGAACATTGTAATAATATTGAATCCAAATTTAATATCAAATACTCAAAATAAGGAAATAAAAATATATATGATCTCTATCTTATCATGAATTAATAGGAAAAGCCATGCAATCATTTTCTTCTAATGATAACTATTATCACACTATTAGAAAATGGATTTAATAGTAGTTTATGTTTATGCTTTTAATAAGCTAAATTGAGTGGAATAATTCCATCAAAATACTATACCTTTTAGCTCTACTCTATCCCACTATTTACATTATAGTATTATAATGTTGACATCCATCTGAATGTCATCGTTAAAGTCTATAAGACATTAGACAACCCAAAATATTATTAAATTGTCATATATATGATATTGACATATCTATAAAACTTTATCATAAAATTCCCAATAAGGATTAATAGCAATATTGCATAACGGATATACAACTTTCTTTTTATCCTTTTGAAATATCTTCTCAAACCTAACCTATGTTCAAGAAATTTAGTTCACTAATTCTTGGTATTAGCTATACTAAACACACTTAATTTCTGCTTAAAACAAAATAAATGTTAAGCTAGCAAGTATTAGGTTATATGTCATGACAGCCAAATAAGATCAGGACTTTAATTATATATTTGGTTACGCCTATTATTTTTTTCACAATAATAGCCCTAACAACTATTATGAAAAAGATTACTCTAGTCTCTTTAATAGGCTAAGATCTCATTCAAATTTAGTTGATCTTAAGTTTGTTCAATAAATTAACTAAACTTAAATTCAATAAATAACAACTTTATCATCACATCTCATATGATTCTTAGATATGTTAGGTGACAACTCTTATCAAAATATATCTTGTATGCTATTCTTAATCGTACCTTTAAATTCATACAATCATGAGTTTGCTCATCCAAATCATATAAATGTAGTTAATTAGGACTAATTATTTTAAGATTAAAGATATTTGGGTTGAGTTTGAGAGTTTACTTAACAGGTCTAATAATAAATAAAAATCTAGTTTATTTGTATAGTATAATAGAAGGCAACAACTATGTTCACACTATGTATTTAATATTTAATGATAGATTTAATTTTTGATGGTCTCATCAATCACACGTTACATATAAAATGTCATACAATTCAATCATACAACTCCTCAGTAAATTAAACTTCATAATCTAGGCATTTACCTATTCCTTTATCGGTGAATCTCACCTTTGTTAGTGGAAATGGAAGAGGGCCATTCACTAATAGCTATGCTAGCCACTAGTGAAGACTCATCACGCATAATATTTGCACACACCCAAAAACACCATAACACAAACTAGAATCACAAAACATAATCTTCATAAAACATCATTCATTTAAGTATCAAATACTTCAATCTTGTTTTTCCAAAAACTCAAAGCTAGGGGCATGCAACAATCGTGTTTTCAAGCAACAAAACGAGACTATATAGTTGTGATTTTAGGAACAACATAAAAATGAGGGGCATATGATGGATTTTCTAAAGCAGAACAAACATGACATACTTATATTGTTTTCTGGAAATCAAAAAGGGGGAGGCATGATTGAGTTTTCTTGAAAATAAAAAAATAAAGGACGCATGCGATTGATTTTAAGGAAGTAAAAACAAAGGTATGGGCATGTTGAGTTTTCATTAAATTCTAGAAGCAGAAAAAAAATCTAGAAATTAAAGTTTTTAAGAAGCTTTATAACAAAGGTGGAGGCATGTATGATGAATTTTCCAAAACCCATAAATAATTATGCACTAATCAACAATAGGAAAATCCAAAAAACAAGTTTCTAAAATTTAAACTTATCAAATCAATAATAATAAAGTTAAATAATTAAAGACGTTGATACCACTATTGGAAAACTAACTAGGATCAAATCATAGGAATAATGGAAAAATAATTTTCACGATTTCTTGATTAGATTTCTTTAATTGAATAACTTAAAAATATGAATCATAAATAAAAGAGTTGAATTGTACTTTATTCAAATTCCTAAACAATTATTCTTTCGAGTTGTTAAACACAAGTTTTTTATATGTTCAGCCTTTAACGATATCTACAAAATAGAGAAAGGAACTCAAACTATTGGAGAGGAAAAGACATAAGTGTTAGCTCCCTAATGTTTTTCCTATTTATAGAAAATAGATAGTAGGGTTTCTCTCTAATTAAATTAAACTTCCTAATTATAATTGAACTGTAACTCTAATTATAATTATAATTTAATTTTAATAAAATCATATATTTAATATTTAATTCCTAAAAATTGAAATTTTTATTTCAAAAATTCTTTATTTGTGACCTATTAGGTTTATAATATGTTGACAATAATTATAAATTATAATTATAATTAGATAAATTAAAAAATTTTAATTTATTTTTCATTGTCTAATTAAAAAATTATAATCATAGATCAAGATTGACATATAACAATATGTCATGATCATTAAAAAATGTTTGATTTAACCTATTTATGTATAGTTATGATGTACAATTTAATTCTTTCATCGTTCAATGTTTCAATTGGAGATACACTACGAAATTAGTGTCCATTTTTTAAAATCCAATTATGTTCATTCTTGCTTATTAGTAACTAATTTATAATTAATATTGAAAAAACCTTTTTTAAAATCTCTATTCACTCTAGTCATAGAATTCCTTAAATTAGTACTGGCCAAGAGCAATAGAGCACTCTTCCTAATTACTTTAAAGTGACGAATATTTTGTTGACTTACTCGATTATCTCCGTATTATTCATATTACATTTAAGTACTAATGATTGAGCTACCTTAAAAAATGTTATAAGTAGTATCAAAATATATTAATTTTCATATATGATAATTTAAAAATCTCAAGTCTAAAGATCAATTATGCAACCATCATAATGAGGAACATTCTTTTTAATTACTTTAAAGTGAAGAATCCTTTATTAACTTACTCAAATATCTTTATATGGTTCATATTCAATTGTTACTAACTGAGCTATCTTAAGTAGAATAGATTATAAGTAGCAAAAGAAATATAGTAATTCTAATATTAGATCCTTTGATAATCTAAAGTCTAAAGATCTATTATCTACCATTATAATGAGGAAATATATAAATACATAAGTGATATTCTATTTGTGATCCTTGGATTAGTAAGCTTATTCTCTAATAAACAATTAGATGTTTATTTAAATATCTTCATATTCATAATACCAATTTCTTTTTTATAAACAATAAATATAAAGTGTGCCAATTTTACTATTCTATCAATATTTTGTTTTGATGAAGCTATAACTAGATACAAGCTCATTCCTGCATAGGAGAAGCTTGTTTAGGAAACCTGCTTATTCCTACTGGTGCCATTAATTGCTCCTTTGCAAGTTATTGCCACTATTCTCCACCTTCCTCCTTCTCCTCACTAATTTGCTTCTCTAACCTCTAACCTCCAACCAAGTGTTCAAAGGCTTCTTAGTTTTTACTCTGATTTTTTTTTACCTTCTTATTTATTTCCTTTTTGTAACTGTTCTGTTTACAAAAGGCTTTTGTCTCACTACACTTTCCCACATACACACCTAATTAGCTAACTTGCCTATCAATCATGGATGAATTTTCATCTCTTCCCCTTATAGTGAACCAAACGTGACCTATGAATTCTGCCTCTACTAGTTTCTCCATCTCCACTTCACCCCAAACTTTTCTCTGTTAGAACTAGTTACCTCTAAGCCTCAAGGTGTTAACACTCGACTAAACTGATGCCTAGTAGTGGGTGATAATGAAGGCTTCCTTTTGGAATTTCACCCCCCCCCCCCCTTGAATATCAATGGCAAAGTTAGGTGGCACCTGACTTGCAAACCCTCAAAAGGGGCTAAATGTTAGGAATTAACCCCTGTTAGATTCTTCCAAGGTAAAATACTTCCAATTTTAACCATTGAAGCCTGGGCCCTAAAACATTAGAAAAGCAGTGGATTAAAGGAAGTCCTACTCATTGAGGAAAAAACTAATTTTATTTAATTTTGAAAATGTTTCCTTTGCTAAAGTAATTCTCAGGGCAAGTCCTTAGTAAGTCTAGGATAACTAACTTTTCTTGCAATTCTAGTTTTTAGGTATTTGTTTAGAAAGTATTAAATTATACAATGTTCATATATAGATCAACTTACATGAAGTTCCCCTAAAATATTGGTTAACTAAGGGAATTAGTATGTTGGCTAGCTTTATAAGGAAACCATTAAGCATAGATGCTAGCACCCCCTAAAGGGCTAGGGTAGGATATGCTCGATTGTGTGTTAGCATAGACATGGGGGAAAAAATACAAGATTATATCCTTATACTAAGGCTTGGAGAGAGAGATACTATAATAGGGGGTATGGCCAAAGTGGGTTAGTAATGAAAGCCTTCTCTTAAAGAGAAAAGACAACAATGGAGAGCTATAGGAAAAAGATTTATAACAAGAGACCACTCAGAACTTATATGGGCTAGAAAACATGCGAGAAGACTCAACTGAGGTAACCAATAAGACACATAAAGAAGGATGGGTTCTAGGGAAATTCCTACAACCACTATAGGAATCCAAGATGAGGAACTCAATTATGAATTATTGTTGCAACTACTTTTATATATAAGGCAAAGTTTGCTTTTGAAAGAGGATCACTTTGGAATAAAAGAAAAGAATTCCAGCCCTAAACCTAATCACCCTTGCTTATTTTAAGAGATTTCAATAGCACACTCCACTTTTCAAAGGTTGAGGGACATACCAGCCTAAGGAACTTCTTAACTGACTTCCAGGAATGTGTAAATGATATAGAAGTCACTGATTTAAATATAAAAGTGCCTTTATACTCTTGGAGAAATAAACAAAGTAGGTAGTGGCACATCAATCAATAAGAGGCTAGACATAACTATGGTCAATAAGGATTGGTTTACACTTTTTCCACAGAGTAAGATGAAGGTTCTATACCTTATTTTATCTAATCATGCTCCTTTATTGGTGCAGAATATGTTCCAGACTTGTAAAAGAAAATTCCCATTTTGCTTTAACAACTACCTAGTGGATGTAAAAGGCTATGGTGAGATTATTAACAAAGTCCTATCTCAAAGATTTAGGGGTAGTAAGCAATATCTTTGTATAAAGAAATTCAAAGAATGAAAAAAGAATTAAAACTGCTAAAGCATAGAACAGAGGGTGTCAACACCTCCAAGGATCTTGAAAGCACTAAGAAATCCTTTTCTAAGGTGCAAAGGGAGTTGGTTATCTATCCTAAGCCTCCTTACTAAAGAAATACTAACTCTAAATGAATATATAATGGTACTTTTTAACCACAATGCACTAATTTCCAGAATCCAATGGATGCAAAAAGGAGACAAAAACTAAAAGTTATTTTTAATTATATTATAATTAGGAAAAATACCAACAAGATTCATTCTCTTATCAACAAAAGGGATAAGAAATGTCTACTAAAAAAGGCCTTAAGAAGGAATTTGTTCTCTTTTTCAAGTAACTCCTCAAAACCTATATCTTTAGCTCTTCTACAATTATATAACTGAGAACTTTGATCTCCAATCAATTTTTAGAGGTAGATATAGAAGTCCTAACAAAGCCAGTTAGTCTTTATGAAGTGAAAAAGTGGTGTTTGAGCTTAATCTGACTAAAGCCCCTAGACCTGATGGTTTGTTCTTTCAAAAGACTTGGCCCCTAATTAAAACTATAGCCACTGATGCAATCTTAAAGTTTTTTTGAAAGAGGTATCATTTGGAAAGAAATCAACTTATCCCACATTTGCTTAATTCCTAAATGCCTAAACCCTAATTCTTTAAATGAACACATGCCTATTTCTTGTTTTAACCTCCTTTACAAAATCATTTCAAAGATCATTGTTAATATAATGAACTAAGTGCTTAAGTCTATTATTAGTGAATCATAAGGAGCATTTATAAATGGTAGGTCTATTGGTAATAACTTCGTAATGGCTTAGGAGTGACTTAAGGGCTATTCAAAGAAAAATGGCTCTAATAATTGTGCCATTAAGGTTGACTTCTTCAAAGCTTTTGACACTATACGTTGGGACTTTATACTCAATCTCCTAGAAGCCTTATAATTTCTAGCAAAATTTAGGAGCTGGGTTAAACTCTACCTCACATCCACCTCCTTCAGTATACTCGTTAATTGAGAGCCAAGCTCTATATTCTTAGGAGTTAGAGGCCTCAGACAGGGAGATCCTATTTCTCCATATCTCTTCATATTATGTACAGAGGCACTTATAAGATTAATAAGGACTAACATCCACTCCAATCCTAACTTTAGATTCTATAGTAGAGGTAAGAAAGTTGGAATAGTAATGTAACACTCATATACCCCCTGGAAGGATATATGAATGCTACACAAAACAGTACAACAAATCAAAGCATATGAAAACTTCCAATAAATAATTAAAGTAAACATACATTAATTTTACATAGTACTTAGCACACACTTGCTGAAAAATCCAAACCAAACTGAAGTACCGTTGTTACAAACTTACAAACAGATTCACATATACATATCAGATACAAGCCCAAAAGTCAAACCAAAAATTTACATTATTTTCAAAACAACACTCAGACTCCATTGGCCATTGCGATTGTCTTGTCCTAGTCTTTATAAACGTCGCTCAGAACCTACACGGGATAAATCCATCGTACTAAGCATATAGCTTAGTCAGTAATAACTAAACTATGCATAATTTCACAATTAATCATACTGAATCAAGTTATAGCACAAGCAGATATTTAAATTTCAGAACAGTTGCATAGTTAACAGAACTGAGTATCAAAGAAGGAACAATCCCTTCGGTTCAAAACATCTTCAAAATCCAATATATATCAGAAAACACAATTAAATGACTGCTAATTCGTCAACAGAAGTGGGCAACGGGACTTAAACAAAAGATACCACAATTGGTATCAAATCACAGAAGAGACTTATGTCTCAATAACAGAAGACACCAAAGTGTCAATAACAGAAGACACTGAGGTGTCTGACACTAAAGCGTCACAGAAGCAGCTACAGACCCTTCTAGGCATGCCTATTTACCCACAACTAGGACTCAACAGTTTTAAAGCAAAACATAGTCATTTAAGATATTTTATGTGCAAAGCAAGTAGTCAATCATATTCACATATAAGTAGCACTTCCAATGATATAAACATGCATCAAATGCCTCTGACAATCATTGTCCAGAATTCAAAACACAATCAACATAAGTCAGTTCATCAAGCAGAACAAAATAAGGTAAATAACACTTCAATATCTCATTCATCAATCAGTACCTCGGACCTTCATGTCCGGAATCAGTACACAATTCAGTACACATTCATCAATATCAATTTAATTCAGTAATAAATAAAACAAATCAAGGTGATACCATCTTAGGTTACTCACAAAATTTACCATCTAAATTACTTACCAAAAGCGCCCTTATTGTTTATTGTCTTAAAGTCCCGACAATATATGGAATCGGTCGCTTTAAGGGTTCCTCTATAACATTTAACACATATACAAATTACTATTACACAATTGAAAACATATTCCTTATGCACAAGTACTTAAATAACTAAAATATGCACAATGCATTGTTCAATGACAATTTTGGGTATCTTATTGAAATTCTCATCATCAAAACAATTAGATATCAAAGCCCTTATTACTAACATTTGGTACTTATAATTTGGGCCAAACTAAAACAATGTGAAATCAATTACATAACCTAATTGACCACTTCAGATTTTCTACTCATATGATTTCGGGACAACTTTGCATAATTAATCTTATAAGGTAAATGACAAAATTAGGCAATACTTCCTTCTAGAAAGTTGTTCTACAGTGTCTTAAGTTTCTAACGACTCCAAGATCATCCAATTTGACTCAGTATTCTATGAGTTATGCACAAATTACCTCAGACTGTGCACATTTGAAATTTTAGCTAGAACATGATCATTCTCTCTTATTGTACAGTTCATATCTTTCAGCTCCGATATCCAAAAATTACAAACTTTATATCAATTTAAAGATAAAAGAATAAACTACAACTTTGATGAAGAATACTCAGCCTAATTCGGCCTACATCAATAAAGTTTATTCAATCACCACAAGACATAATTTGTGTCCCTGACAGTGCTTCAACTTAAGCTACAACTCACTTACATGCCAATTTTGAAAATCTTAGAGGCATAATTAAAATTTGACCTCTTCACAAAGGTTGTAGAAATATGTCTCTAGTTTAATATGAATAAAAAACGAACTCATTCAAAAATCTACAGCTCAAGTTATATTTAGAAAACCGAAGCATGATCATGAAAATTTCCAGTTCATCACATTCCAGCAGACTTCCAAACTTTCATCCTATCAGTCACTTCCAAATCAATTTAGATAACTCTAAATTTTTATGCAGAGAAATAAAAATGTCTTAGAAATCCATTGATCCAAGTTTCAAGTCATTGGAGTTTAGATAAAAAAAGTTATAGACAAAAGACTGAGGGAAGTTCAATGAAATACTCTGTTCAGAACCTTATACATGCAACTATCACCACTTCACTGTAGAATAACGTTTTTTGCACGTAAGTCTCCTCATTTTTGCAGCAACTCTCTTCCATCTTCTCCCTCTCCTCTACTTAATTCCTCATCACAAATTTATACCTTACATTTGCTCCTTCATTTGCAACTTATCTTATGCTAAACATCTCAAAGTGCAACATTATCTACAATTGCCAAAACCATATATTTTTTTTAATACTATTCATCATCTTCTTCATTGAACTGCTTCTTCTCTTTTTTTTCGTTTCTTTTTTAAATTTCTTACTTCTAAACCATCAATTCTACATTTCCATATCTAGAAAAATCTTGGCAACAAGTTAGACTCAAATTACACTTCAAACATTTACCATCCAAA
>JAOQMQ010000002.1:26705036-26717093 GCA_027563845.1 Erythroxylum subrotundum
AGTGACAAAGTCCATGGTAATGTTATCCCATTTTCATTGAGGAATAGGAATATGATTTAACAATCAACATTAGAGTTATCTGGTTTAGAGGTTAATAATATTAAAATCCATATCTATTTTTAGGAAGTCTCCAATCTAATAGAGAATGGCTAGCTAACGTTTAAGGGCTTCAAATCATGAGCCCCCTTTAAAATATATTGAGATCCCTATAATTACTAAGAAATTACAAGTTAGGAACTATATCCCTCTAGTAGACAAAATCTAAAGAAGCTAGTACAATAAATCCCTTTCAGTAGTTAGGAGAGTGTTACTTATCAAATAAAATTTAAGCTCCCTATAAGTGTCCTGGGCCTCCCATTTCTTTCTCTCCAAATGCCTAATTAAAGAAATTTTAAAAACAATAAAGAGGTATCTTTAGACTGGTGACAAGGAAAGTAAATTCTTAGTTAAGGTTTCATGGCAAGACGTGTGTAGGCCCCTAAAAGAAGGAAGTTTGGGGATCATTGGCATAGGCCTTAGTAACAATTTTTTTTCCTAAGGGAAGAGGGTATAGAATCTATTAAATAACAAATCCTCTCTTTGGGTTAAATAGGTTGATAAATATGTCCTAAAAGGAAGAAATATATAGGAATTGAAAAGTAGCTTCACAGGATCCTGGTTTGTAAGAAATCTACTAAAGATTAGAGAAGAATTAGGTTACAAAATTCAATACAAAATAGGGAATGGACATATTGCTTCCCTATTTTTTTGATAATTGGTCCAAATTAGGACCAATTTGTAGCAGTCCAACCCTACCACTCTTTACTGCTGAAATTTTAAAGTGGATGTATGGATCTACTAAGACTAATGACATGGAGTACCTACCTTTATGCAGGCTTATTAACCTGATCACAACTCTAATCCTAAGAGTTAAGATCACAAAATTTCGACAAGACATCATGCATGAGCTTACACCAACCTTTTAACTAAGGAAATTTATAGAGTTAAAGGTCCTAATTTGGCTAAATGGAAAGTCATTTGGAGCAAGAACTTGCTCCCTAGAGTTGCTTTCAACCTATGGTTTCTAAGCAAGAATAGATTACCTACTTTACATAGATTAAAGTTCTTTAACACCAATGATGTGTGTGCATTGTGCAAAAGAGCCCCAGGGATAGATAACCGCGTATTCTTTAGCTGTGGAATCTTAGAAGAGATTTGGAGCGTAATTAGGACAAAACCCTAATTGATGATCACAAATTAAATTTTAAAAACATCATAGCCAAATAGAGAGAGGAAAGAGATTCACAAAAGGGGATCGTGCTGTTTTGGAGATAACCTTCAGATTCACCATCAACTACCTAGGGAAAGATCATAATAGCCAATGCCTTCTCAATCTGGATAAGAGAATGTTGCAAATGAAAAGAGAGTTATCTTGAGAAGAGAATGTTGCTAATAAAAAGAGAGTTATTTAAGTATATAAGAATTCATCTACTTTGAACAAGAATGCGCTGCTATTAGTACACAAAACAGGAATAGGGACTTTAATCACAGATTATGCAAAAGCCTCTTAAGAAGAGACAAAGAAAAGAGAAGCAAACAGTTGAAAGCGCACGTGTTCTTTAAGAAACCTTTGGAAGCATAATAAGCCGAGTCAATTGGATTAATCAAGTTAGTATATCTGGCATCAAATAGTTTATCTAGATGATCTCAAACACTTTGTATTGGGCCATTTTGGCCTCACTTTTATAATTCCTTTAGGAGACATTTTCTTTTGATATATAATCATTTACCTTCTAAAAACATATAATTATAAATTAAATCTTATCATAATTTTAATTATGTAATAGTTGTTTATAAATTTTACTTTTGATATTAAAATTTTCATTATTTTCAATTCTTGGCTAGGAATTATCTAAAAGAGTTTATTTTGATACTTTATTTATATTTATATAAATATACTCTTTAAATATATATCTATAGATAGCAGCGGAAGCAGCAGTCTCCAGATTTACTTGTTGGGAGCTTCCCCTAGGCTACCTTTACTGTCTGAAGACTGCATCTTCTTCTCTGTTCAAGTTCAGGCTTTCGGGTTCAAAGTCTATGTACGGTTTTAGAACCTTGTAGTTTCTGTTTCTTTGTTCTTTTCTCTTTGTCATTCCATTAGTGGCTATATACATGATTAGAATGCTTCTGCTATTCTCGGTTAATCAAGATTTTCGTTTGAATTAGCTGTTCTTTCGCAAAGACCTTTTTCTTTCCTTTCCTTCTTTCTTGTGATCGTTTTTTACCTTTTCGGATTTGTCTTTCCTTTAAACATAAAGAGCTATGATTTGAAACAATTTTCCTCTGCTTTGGTTACTCTATTTTCAGCAGTCATTCCCTTCTTTTTCTGGAATTTGTGATGCTTTAAGAGAAAAATAAAAGAGGGAAGACGGGCATAGTTTGTGTTTGATTAAATGCCTAAATGAAAGCTTTTAATTCCACCATGGAAAGCTGCCGCCTCTGTTGATATTGTCAAGGGCCAAATGTGTTTTTCTATAGCTTCTTTAGAGGCTTAAATGGAAATATGGAGGTGCTTTTAGCTTGTTTGCTTAACATTTGTTTGACTTAATTGTTTCGGTTAGCTCAACAAATTTAGATTTTGAAGTAGTGATATTGTTAAAGTTAAAGCCGGATCCTTTTGTAGGAGAGGTTTTGTTCAGAACTGCTGCTCACTCATTTTTCTGGTCTTTGAACTTATAGGTTCTAGTGGAAAGGACTCCATTCACCTCTAATACTGTGAAATCAAGGGCAATCTGAAGTCCAAGGGTAAAAATTTTAAAATTTAAAATTTATCTTGCTATGTGTTTGTCTATTGGTTTATCAAAGGATTTTTATTTACGGACATAGTTCTGCTTGAAGTTTTTCTCAACATAAATATCGTTGGAGAATTATGCTTTTAGTTGGTTACTCAGGTGATGAATTTTGGGGTAACTTGCAAGTTTCCTACTTCACATCTTATATACTCCTGATGTTTGCTACATAAATAGTCCCAACGAAAACTGACCTTTCTCACTTTTTTTTATCCTCTTTAAACTTTGTCTTCCATGGTGTTGTGAGAAAAATATACAGTTTCAACTGTTTTATGTTACAAATATGTATATAGCTGGCTTACTTGTTTGAACCTTTGGTTCTATTTTCTTGTTTCATTGCTCTAAGGCCTTAAAACTCATTGCAAATGAGCTTTCTTTCCTGTTTTGATTGTCTATAAATGATTAGCTATTGTTAGGCCTAACTCCTACTTCGATCTGTGATGCTTGGTAATGCCACATTAAACTTTGTGCTGAAAATAGCTAACCAATCGATATTGACATCTTGTTTGCATGATCAGTATCTAGGCATTGTAGACTTTTCTAATTACTCTTGTTCTTGTTACTACTGGGATATACTTATTTTCAGGGTTTTAGCTCTCTTCATTTGCTCATTACGCTTCTTTTTTTTTTTTGGAATTTAATTTGGTCATTGCTGCTTTTTTTTTTTGTTAAATCAGAAATATTATAAAACAAGAAATAAAAGGTTTATGTAAATAACTAGAGAAATCCCAAAAACCAAATCTCATACCGAGTCCAAATCCAAAGACCAAACTTACCCACTCGAACTTGGAGCCAAACTAAACTGAATACAAGAGAAACAATACAAGACACAAGAACTTTGAAATATACAATACCAATTACAAATATTTCCTATTTCTTTCATCCTTCCAAAAATGTTTGGTGGGCAATCTTACCCATTCCTTGCATATAGAGTCGCATTCACCAAGGATACCAGTGTTACTTGATAGACCCATTCTCTTGAGCCCCTTCATTTAAGTCTATCTCTTTTTCTGGAAAATAATTGTCCTGTGCGGAAATCGCAACCTTAACCCCCCGAAAATAATTTTGGAATTTAATTTGCTCATTGCTCTTGTTATTGCTAACCCTACATTAATTATTTTCTGTACCTTTTTGTTTGTGCCTCTCTGTCTTCTGCCGAGCAGGACTTGAAATGGCTTCAACGGGACAGTCAGCATCTCTAAAACGGCGAGATGGACCGACGACAAGAGAAGGAGATCAACTAAGTATAATACCTTTGGGAGCAGGCAATGAAGTGGGTAGATCTTGCGTGTACATGTGCTATAAGGGCAAAACTGTGTTGGTAAACATTAAACCTTTTATTTAACACTTTTTTTGGTAGGAACTGAATGTTTTTGTTAATATTTTGTTCTCCAACTTCCTTTTGACATATGCAGTTTGACTGTGGAATTCATCCAGCCTACTCTGGCATGTCTGCTCTTCCATATTTTGATGAAATTGACCCTTCAACAATTGATGTTCTTCTTATCACACAGTATGTTTATAATTTTCCTGGCTTGCTAAATGTGGTTGCTTTGGTCTTTAACGGTTTTAATTTCATTGGTACTTCACATTGGTTGATAACTGGCTACTAGGTGTAATTTACTGTGAAATGCTACTATATGAAAAGAAATATGGTACAACTATGTTTTCTAGTTCATCAGTTTATTTTGCTCCTCACGGAGTTCAACACTTGCATTCTTTGGGTATCCCTTTTATATCACAATACCTTTTTTTTCCTAATATTTTCTTGTTTCCTTGCTGTAAAGTTAGGATTTCTTTTTTTGTGCTTGGGTTGAGAACAAAGATATCCCATTTTGGTGCGCTTCATAATTGGGTTAGTTTTGAACATAAATGAAAGGTTGTGGACTAGTTAATTATATCATATTATTATGGTCATTGGGGATTGTAATGCAAGTTTGCTAAGTGTTTTATACTTTTCATTTGTAGGCCTATTATGTGGAGATTATTGTACTCTTTTTTGGTAACTCCCAATCCTCTTGTATAAAGTGCAACTTTTGACGAGAGTCTGATGTTGGAAGTTTTGCTTGTAATTCTTTAGTATTTTTATGTTTGAATTTTCTTATCCATAAAATAATTTTTTTCCTTCTTCCATTTGTGGTGAGTAATATGATGTTTTATATCTTTATTCTTGTAGAGTTCTCTGCCTTGGTAGGTTTTTGAATCTTGCATTGATGTGCAAAATGTGCATCTTTGTCTACACATGTTTCACATGTCCTTTATCTAACATGAGAAGGATGATTCTAATCAGAAAGAAGTGACTAAGATTCATATTGCATACGGGTTTTGTTGTGTGCAGCTTTCACTTGGACCATGCTGCATCTCTTCCTTATTTTCTGGAGAAGGTTTGTTTTCTTTTCTGTTGAAAAAAATTGCTTACAGTCAAAATTTAACGGTTGAAATCTTTCCCAGACCACATTTAGAGGTCGAGTTTTTATGACTCATGCAACAAAGGCCATCTACAAGTTGATGTTGACAGATTATGTAAAAGTGAGCAAGGTATCAGTTGAAGATATGTTGTTTGATGAACAAGACATTAACCGGTCTATGGATAAAATTGAGGTTTGCTTCTCTTATTATTGCATCCCGATCATTGTTCTTTGAGATCTTGCAGCTAGTGGTAACTGGCATCAGAGAATCCATGATATAATATCATAAAATGAAATTAGTCTCTGAATAACAGAATGTAATTTGTCACTGTGGGTATCATGTCCAATGTGGCTTGCAATGATGGTCAGCTCTTATTAATACTTGTCTTTAAGTTGTATACATATCGTATATTTGAAGGCTTGATGCGGGCAACGATTGATGTTGGCTTACATGATAAATTTTGTCCTGATATGTTCTGATCTGCAAGGGTCATGAATCTGTTTAATAGTTGGCAGCATAAAGTTAAATCTATATAAATTCTTTTTTTTTGGAAAAAATTAAATGGAGTAATATATTGAAGATGAGTTAAGGAATAGTTCTACAACCTTCGGAGTTATACTCCTTTGTCAAAGCCAACCAACGGCTAGTAACTATATTCATAACAAAAAACGACTTCGTTTCTAGATCCCTGCATTTACTACACGACAGCGTTTGTTGATTGCTGAAGGGTTTGGATTAAAGAGCATAATTCTATATAAATTCTTTTTAACAGAGATTTGAATTAATTTTGGTATTCTTGACAATATTCTTTTGCATGCCTATCTTTCTCCTTAGACCTCTTAAGTTGACTTTCCGTCTAGTATTTACAGAAAGCTACCTCAGAAGTGTTGAAGATCCTTATAGGAGCAAAGGAATTTTCTGATTTTTTTCGTGTACATCCCCTTCAAATCTTCTTGTTTCTTCTTATCATTTTTAATTTAACTTCTATTTCCACTTAAGTGTAACCAACTTTCTTGTTAATGCAATTGTGCATTTTGCTTTCATGAGAAAGCTTTATACACATTGTTCTCACGAGGATGGATGTATCAGATTCAGTATGAAGGGATTTTGCTTCTTGTTTACTGTTCTTTTTAAACTTTTTCGAGCTTCGATATTTGTTTTTGACATGGTAAAATTTTACCATGATCCAATTTCTTGTTTCAAACGTCGATGCTTTTGACAAGGAACATTGCAGCTTATATGGTTGTCATAATTGTTTCCTGCATTTTACTGTCCTTTTCTGATATAATATCTGTTAACAAAAAGTTGATACCATAAATGCTTGGCTTCTGTTTTTAAGTATGTAGACACATTGGCTCTAGCTTGATTGTGGATAGTGCTTCCATGTATATTTCTTTTTGTCAAAAGTTTCACCCCAGGCACAAGTCTCTAGTTAGAAAAGGTAACATTTAAGATTAAACAAAACTTACGGTAAGCACCAGAGAATTGATATTTCTATTTGCTTTATAGTAATTGATGCTTCTTGTGATAAGAACATGGTTCGTTTTGACTCCATCTAGGAGTTCTTCTCCAAAGAAATCCAAGTTGTAACATTTGTGTTATGTTTTGACTGCTGTGTTGTATGTTTTACCCTTTTAAGATTAAAGGAAAGTATGTTAATGGCACGAGGCTTAATATCTGTGTTTGCTTCAAAGTGATTGATTGTTCTCCAAAGAGACACGATTTTCTTTTAGCTCCTTTCCTTCTCTAAAGGCAATGCAAAGTGTAGCTTCTTTGTTATGTTTGTACTGTATTTTAACTTACGTGATTGTTTCATCAGTTGTAGTTGTGGATTTGTGAAGTATATCTTCTATTTGTTTCTAAGTTGTCAACTATACTTGTATTATAGGTTATTGACTTTCACCAAACTGTGGATGTGAATGGCATTAAGTTTTGGTGTTATACTGCTGGCCATGTTCTTGGTGCTGCTATGTTCATGGTGGACATTGCTGGTGTTCGAGTACTCTATACTGGAGACTACTCACGTGAAGAAGACCGGCATCTTCGTGCTGCTGAAATGCCACAATTCTCACCTGATATTTGCATAATTGAATCCACTTATGGTGTTCAGCTCCATCAACCTCGTCATATTAGGGAGAAGCGCTTCACTGATGTTATCCACTCTACTATTTCCCAAGGAGGTCGCGTGCTAATCCCCGTATTTGCCCTTGGTCGTGCTCAAGAACTTCTATTGATCCTCAACGAGTATTGGTCAAACCATCCAGAACTCCATAATATTCCCATTTATTATGCATCTCCCCTTGCAAAGAAGTGTATGTCTGTTTACCAGACATATATCCTTTCTATGAATGAAAGGATACGCAACCAGTTTGCAAATTCAAATCCCTTCAAATTCAAACACATATCTCCTTTGAATAGTATTGAAGATTTTACTGATGTAGGCCCATCAGTGGTTTTGGCTAGTCCCGGTGGATTGCAGAGCGGGTTGTCAAGGCAGCTGTTTGATATGTGGTGCTCTGATAAGAAAAATGCCTGTGTTTTACCTGGCTACGTTGTCGAAGGGACACTAGCGAAAACTATTATCAATGAACCAAAGGAAGTAACACTCATAAATGGACTAACTGCACCGCTCAACATGCAAGTCCATTATATATCTTTCTCTGCCCATGCAGATTACGCTCAGACAAGTACATTCCTGAAAGAGCTAATGCCACCAAACATAATTCTTGTTCATGGAGAAGCCAATGAGATGGGTAGGCTTAAACAGAAGCTTATATCAGAGTTTGTTGATGGAAACACCAAAATCTTGACTCCTAAAAATTGCCAGTCTGTTGAAATGTACTTCAACTCTGAAAAAATGGCAAAAACAATTGGAAAACTTGCTGAGAAGACCCCAGAAGTGGGCGAAAGTGTGAGTGGAATACTAGTTAAGAAAGGCTTCACTTATCAAATTATGGCCCCCGAGGATCTGCATGTATTCTCGCAGCTATCAACAGCAAATATTACACAGAGAATTACCATTCCATTCTCTGGTGTCTTTGGTGTCATAAAACACAGGCTTGAGCAGATATATGAGAGTGTGGAATCTGGCACTGATGAAGAATCTGGGGTTCCAACATTGCTAGTGCACAAGCGAGTGACAGTAAAACAAGAATCTGATAAGCACCTCTCGCTTCATTGGACTGCTGATCCTATAAGTGATATGGTGTCCGACTCAGTTGTGGCTTTAGTCTTAAACATCAGTAGAGAAATCCCCAAGGTGGTGGTTGAATCAGAATCCATAAAAACAGAAGAAGAAAATGGAAAGAAAGCAGAGAAAGTTATATATGCACTCCTAGTTTCTCTTTTTGGGGATGTGAAGCTTGGAGAAAATGGAAAGCTGGTGATAACTGTTGATGGAAATGTGGCACATCTTGACAAAGAAAGCGGAGATGTTGAAAGTGAAAATGAAGGACTCAAAGAAAGAGTTCGGACTGTCTTTAGACGAATTCAAAGTGCAGTGAGGCCAATTCCTGTGTCTGAATCCTAAACATTTTGTAGATTTTCTGTTGCGTTTTGGTTTCGGGCATTTTTCATTGTAGGGCTTCAGAATATATCACCAATATGGTGTCTTATAACTTAGTATCCTCAATCGAAGCAGAACTCTGACATGGGAACCTCTTGTTTGATCTTCTCTGAAAAATGGAAATTTACCATATGGTATCCTCAAGTGAAGCAGAACTCGGACAAGGGAACCTTTTGTTTGATCTTCTCTAAAAATGGAAATTTACCATATTCTTACATTCTATTATCTGGTTCCTACTTAAAAGTTATGGCCAGCTATACTGAATGTTATCTTATTTCAATTTTCTTTCTTCGGTCCTAGTGTTCTTGTAATCTCCAATAGTCATTTAATATAGGTACTGTTGCAAGACCCCTTCATTTTGGTGGTATAACAGGTGTTTTGCAAGCCGTCTCCGATGCGTTGGGAAAATGGTTTTGCAGCCCCGTAACATGTTGTATGTTACGGATATATCATATGAGCAGCGAAAAAAATGAGTAGATGCTGTAAATCATGGTGGTAACCTTGTTGTTACACGCCTTTGACCTATTTCTGGTTAACCTTTGTTTTTACAGGCCTTTGACCTATTTCTGGTTACGGGACGTTGTAAAATAATATTATGGCTAGCTGTTTGGAGAAAGCTAAGAATAAAGGACGAACTAAAGTTTCAGTAGCTGTGTCTTATGCCAGGGAGAGCAGGAAAGTCTTAAACCACCTGTTTTTTGAGTGTGAAGAAACAGAATTTGGCAGCTCATCCTTGATAACTTCAACATGCTCACTTCAATTACGGGTTGAATGAATGTACTCAGCTGGGTCACTGAGATTGAAATATAATCCTTGGCATGCCTTTCTTCTATATTTTAGCAAAAAGAACTTGTATATGGATTTAGCCCTTTGTGGACTACCCCTCCTTTCATATAGTCTCATTGCACCTGTAGGGTCTTGGGGATTTTGTAACTCTACTTCTACATCAATGTTGCCTTTAATCCACTCATGAAAATCTCGATTTCCTGTTCTTGCGACAAAGGACTAGCCCAAGTTGTTAGTTACTCAAACCGTCTTTGGTATTCCTCAACAATGCTAGTTTGTTGGATTTTAGAAAGTTCTCCTAGTTTGTTGTTGCAAATGAGATGGCTAAATCATAAATTAAGATTCTCCATTTTATGAAAGGTCTTTCTACTTTGTCTTTATCTCGATCCTCCTAGTAAATAGTCATGAAAGCTTTTAACTGCTACTGCAAAGTATATTAATCTCCAATAACTAGTGGCTCTGACACTAAGTTGTTGTAAGCCCTAGACCGATTTCTAATTACAAGACCCTACAAAATAGTATAAGGGGGGCTGCAAAATAATAATAGGTTGGCAAATAAAGGTTTATTAAGGAGAACCCTTCAATCTAATAAAGGAAAGAACTATGAATATAAAATTATACTTACTTTATTTTTCGCTTCGAAAAGTTTAAATATACTTCTTTTAACAACCTAACACTTCTTTCCATCTTCATAATTAAGGTTGTAGAATCTTAAGTGAAAATATAAATAAAATAGTTGTTATTTATTCAAATTCTAATTCAAAAATAAAATTATCTACTTTTCTATCTTCTTCTTTTTTCTATGAGTGAATCTCCTTTAGATTTGGTCAAAAGTGACCATCCATTTATATTTCCCTTTGTCCAGCTATATTATTTGTTGTTGTTGACTTGCAATAGTTGTTTATTAGCTAGAGTGGATGATACATTGCCACAAAGCATATATTTGTCACCAAGATTTCAAAACTGTTATTCTTCAAATTAGTAGTATTATCATATAAGACCTTAACTGTTTTGTAGTTGTTCTTCAATTATTTGTCCTCTTCTACTTTAAAATTTTCTTGAAATTTTTTGTGATGAGTTTTATGTTATCCTTATCACTATTCTAATCATCAATTTCTCATCCTTGAAGACTTTAAACACCATATTCTTCTTGTTGGATCCATTTTTTCTTGATACAATTAATTCATTTGCATCTCATGGGTGAGGAGGGATTTAACTAATTCTTCTAATGGCATATTAATATAAATAATCTGAACATAGAAATTGATTCACTATGTTTCATATAAAACAACTCATATTAATATATATTTCTCTCTCTCTTAAGTGACTTCCTCATGTATAATTTAAAGACTATGCCATATATCTTATGCCTCTATGTGGCTTTGATATTAAATGCACCGAGTCTCTTATCATCATTTCTGTACTCACTTTCATAATTTGGTCCTTATTTTTCAATTTATCTACAGCTATTTTCTTAGTTGGGACGTAAAAACCATTTTTACATTCCCTAAAGATTAACCTATTTAGATTCAAAAGAAAGTATTTCATCATAGCATTGTATGGTAGCATACAGAGGACAATGGAGAAGCTTGTAGACATCAGCGGGAGGAGGTATTGTTGTTAACAAAAACTAGCAAAGGTTATTACCCAAGCCAACAGTTGTGAGTTCTGAAGTTAAAAATGCAAAGGCTACTAGCAACAAGGAGATTAATGAACGTAGAGTCAAAGGTTTATGTTTTGGTGTGATGATAAATTTACTTTAGGAGAAAAATGGAAAAACCATTAATTCCATATATATGTAAAGGGCAAACTCAATGCACAAGGCTCTTTGCTTTATGAGGATCGATTGAGGGTCGTCAATTGTAATTAGAGATGTATGTATGTAGTTCAGGAAAATGATGAAGATGCTTAGGAGGATGAAGAAGAATTTATAAACTCTTCTTATGTCATATCAATGTAGGTCATGGCAGGTACGAATGAGGTAGAATATAAGTAGATAAAGTGAAGGGCATTTTTAATGGAAAAACAATACAAATATTAGTAGATGAAGGAAGTACATACAATTTTATTAATGAGTTGTTAATTAAAAAAGAAGAGGCAAACATAGATAATATTAAATTGGTGATGATTATAGTTGGTGGAGGATTAAAATTTTGGTGTACTCAAGTTTATAATAAAATGTAGTGGGTAATTAATGGTCATTCTTTTCGTTTCGGCGCATTGATCATTAAGATTGGAGCAAATGACAAAGTATTGGGGGTATAATGGTTGAGCACTTTAAATGATGTGGTGTTTATGTAACATCCCATTCCCATATTAAGGGTTAGGACCAAAAATTTTCAGTATATGTGAGCTCAAAGAGAAAGTTAGATAATGCATTTTCTTGCTCATGCATCACATTAACATATGTGCACATAAATATTGAATATTTTCGCATAAAAAGTAGTACATGCATTCATTGACAAC
>JAOQMQ010000002.1:26726673-26737522 GCA_027563845.1 Erythroxylum subrotundum
GAGAGTTAAGAATGAAGAAAAAAATTTACTCCGATTCGATTTGGGCTAGTCTTAGGGTATCCAACGCGACGCTTTTGCCAAAAGTTTTGTTCGCGGATGTCGGAATCTCTGAAAATCCGTTCTTTGTAATTTGTTCGGTATGAGATCTCGAATTTGTTTCGCTTTGATCGTTCCGATTTGTGTTTCGGAAATTTGTTTCGATTAGTTTCGAATTCGATTCCACTTCGGATTTGATTTGTTTGCTTTGATTCCGTTCTTTCGTTTATGCCTTCCGATTCGATTTGCATCGATTTTTGTTAAGAGGTTGGGTTCCGGAAACAGGTCCCAACACACATGCTCAAGTTGCCATGAATTTTTCTAGTCAATTCACTCTCTAATTATGACTACATAGTCCTACAAGCAATAGAAAAAAAGAAATTTCTTATTTGTTTGTTTGTTTGATTCTCTCTCTTTTTGTTTGAAAACTTAAAAACATGTAAAAATAAACAAAATTAAAAACACATATGCATATAAGAAACAAACAACTTAAAAGCACACTTATAATCCTAACAAATGCAAAATGTAAAGGACAAGAAACAAAATTCCTTTGGGTTGCCTCCCAAGCAGCGCTTTTGTTTATTGTCGCTGGCTCGATTCCTTGTTTTCCTCATCACGCGATAAAATTATGATCTTTAGGTGTCATAACTTCTGTCTTTTCCACTTGAGTTTCTTTAAGATAGGGCCTGAGTTAATGACTACTCATATTTAGAGTCTTCTCTATCTTCAACCTCTTAATCTTTACTGAATCCATACACTTTTGAAAAATCTACAACATCTCTTCACCCTTTTGCTCCTTGTTTAATTTCTCCAGTCTGCTAGGTAAAGGTGATGGGTTAGTCTTAACCACAATTAGGGACTGAGTACTCACCTTTAAGCTAAATGATATATTCCTTTCTCCTTTAAGCTCCTTCTCAATTTCTTATTCACTAGCAATCCCTTAGAGTAGTCCTCTCAAGATTCTTAAACTCCTTTCCACTCTATAAGGTTTCCGTACTAACATTCCTTAGATTCACCTAGGGTTGAGATGGTTGCATCTCTCCGCTTTGTGTTTCTAGGTAGTTGATAGCTACCATTAACTGAACCATCTGGCTTACCAAGTTCTGGATTCTAGATCTTATATCTTGCTGGAATTGTATTACGTCCTGATGAAATTGTAGAGTATTAGTAGCAAGAGACATAACTAAGTCTTCCAGAGATGTACCTGAGTTGAAATAAGAGGCTTCTGGTCTATGCGGGAATTGATGTGCATCCTACAACCCATCTAGGAAGTAGTTTTGCTGGCTATCCCCTTCATAATTAAAGTTCTCATGATCACTCAAAACTTGGTTATAGAATTGGGTATATAGGTCATAGGAAAATTTTCCACCGATAGCATTAACAATATCCACTAGTGACACACTTCCTTCAATGTGTCCTTTTTATACACAAACAAAAAAAAGGTGAAAAGATCAAGAAATAGTTGAAAAACTAATTATAAGCAAATATATACAAAACACATATTGAAATCAAAAACTAAAACTAAAGCACCACATTCCTCAACAATGGCACCAAAATTGAATTAACAAAATTAAATTAAATCAAATTGTAAAAAATGAGAAAATTGATGAATGATTCAATCTCAGCCTACACACAATCAAACAGACTTCATTGTCTTATTGTTTTTTTTTATATAAATCATTGTCTTATTGTTTTCACACCTCTTTTATAAACTATTAATCGTAGATTAACAACAAGCTCTGTTAACCTCGATTTTTCCTTAGTTCGTGTTTAATTAGAATAAGCTCTTTAATTAAACCTAGCTATTGAACAACATAGAACAAGCTATCTACATTTAGTAAGACACCTGCATTACGAATTAAGAAAATAGATTAATCTAGGTAACATCCATACAAGATCGAGTCATTTAACCTATGTTAAGTTATCTCTAATGATTCAACATCATTAATTACCACAAATGAATCTAAAACACAACTATTATGTATTGTATTCGAGATTCTAGCAATAGGTTTATACAAAAATAATCTAATGAACGCATTCATATCATCTTTACACGAATACCCAAATTAATAGACATAGATTAACATAAGCAATCCCTAAAGAGAGAGCGATTCAACACTACATAATGAAGATATGCTCAAATGGATCCTCGACTTCAAATTCACCTCCGAATTTAAAAAAAAGGAAGACTAGATCTCCATTGATGCCCAAGAATTCAGAGCTCTGCCACCCTTTTTGTTCAAAAAGCAATCCATTCCCTCTAAGCTGCTTAAATGTCGCTTTATATTAAAAAAAAAACTATAGTTCTGGGAAGATGCACGATTAGGTGCATGATCGTGCATCCAACCGTGCAAACCAAAAGATGAAAGTTTCTTGAAGATATATGGTTGGATACACAGTGGTTGGATACATGGTATGACAAAAGTGCATCCTTCTTATGTGTGCACGACCCTGTAAGTAAATACACGACCATGCATCTTCCAGGTCATCTTGAAAACTTCATTTTCTTGCATTTTCTTGTCTCATCTTTACCCCAATCCATCTTGTTCTTGTTCCACAAAGACAAATGAGGTTGAAATCAAGATAAACATCTCAAGGAATTTGCTTTAACACATTTTAGCTTTTGAACTTCCAAATTGTGCCCAATGCCAAATATGAACTTAAATGAGCATCTTAAGCATTTCACAACAACAATCATTAAGTGTTAAGGAGTGAATGTATAAACAATTAAGCTTACATCAATCTTTCAATGTCTTATAGCCTTTCAGTATCAATAAAGATACTAGTTCCAACAGGATGTATTGTCATGAGATTTGAACATTTCAAATTTCATCTAACTCATACTATTTATCTTAAGAACCATTCATTTATAACCATATATTGAACAAAAATTTCGTTCAACATGTTTGTAAGATTATATCCAACCTGTTGGATATCTCATAACCTTTTATGATACAATTTAATTCTAAACTTAGTGGATAATATATCCTTCAACTAAGCATTACATCCTTAAATCATTAACTTTGACTCTTTCAAAGGCTTAGCATTTCATATTTATCATAAGCATGAACTAGAAATACATATGATCTCTATTCATGTACAGGCAAAAAAAGTCATGAAATCATTTTCTTCTAATGATAACTATTACCATTCTATATCAAATCCTTTAATTGTAGTCCACAATTATGTTTTTAGTAGGCTAAATTAAGTGGAACAATTTCAACAACAAAGTACTATACCTTTCCACTTTACTCTATGCAACCTTTTGCATCTTGCTGTCATGATGTTGACATACATCTTACATGTTGTCATCAAAGTTTATGAGACATTAGACAACTCAAAATGTTATACATTTTTGTCATCTATATGATTTAGACATATCTCTAAAACTTGTCACAGAATCCTCAATAGGGATTATAGCAAAATTGCATAATGGGCATACAATCTTTCTTTTCTAACTTTGAGAACTCTTCTTTAACATAATCTTATGTCCAAGAAATTTGGTTCACTAACTCTTAGTATCAGGGATGAATCCAGAAATATTTTTAAGTGGGGGAAAAATATTTAAAGTACCCTTATATTACTGAATTTTTTTGAATGAGGGCAAAATATTTAAAGTACTCTTATATTACTGAATTAAATTAATGGGGGCAAAATATTATTTTTTTTAGGGATCAAAACTTAAAATAATAATATTTTTATATCAATTTTTTTGGACTTACCCCCACTAGCCCCCAATGTGCATCCGTCCCTACTTAATATCAACTACACTAAACAAGGTAATTTCCATTTAAAACAAAATATAAATGTATGAAAAGCAACTAATTAACTATATGCCATGACTTCCAAATGAGACTAAGGACTTTAATAATATATTTGGTCACTCCTACTATTTTATTCAAAATAATAGCCCTCACTACTATTCGGAAAGATTATGCTAATCTTCCTAGTGGGCTAAGATCCCATTCAAATTTACATGATCTTGAGTTTGCTCAACAAACCAACTAAACTTAAATTAGGTAGATAACAACTTTATCAATCACATCTCATATGAATTATAGATCTATTAGGTTACAACTCTTTCCAAAACACATCTTATACATTACTCCTAACTCTGCTTCTAAATTTATGTGATCATGAGTTGACTCATTCAAATCACACAAGTTTAGTTAAGTAGAATCTACTATTATAGGACTAAAAGTATTTAAGTTAAAGCAACCTTGAGTTTGCTTAACTAGCCTACAATAAAATGAACTTTGGTTTATTCTTATAACAATAGATGACAACAATCACGTTCTCAACGTGTACTTAATATTCTAAAAAGAGATTTTAATTTTGTTTGTCTCAGCAATCATAAAATTGTATGTAAAATATCATATATATAAAACATACAATTTAACATGCATCATATAAATAAATTATGTAACTTATGAACTCATAATCAAATTATATGCATAAAACATCAAGCTTTGATTTTCATAATCCAAAATAATAATTCCAACTACTTGGAAAATTAAATTTGATTAAACTCATTGATTCCTAATTGAATTAAATTCTTATTCCAAATAGAAATTCAATTTAATTTGAAATAATTTTTTTAAATCCAGTTGGAAACTATTTCCAATTATCTTGACTCATTTAACAAAATTTAATTGAAAACAATTTTCAATAAATTGCACTTCTTACTTATTATAATTTAGAAAAACTCTTTTTTCAAAATTATATAAATAACACATTCTAATCCAATTAGAAAAATATTTCTAATCTAATTAGAAATTGCTATTTCTAATCTCATTATAAATTGCTTTTCATTAGGTTATAAAACTATTTTCTAATATTGTAAGGAAACTGCTTTCAAAATTAAATAAAAAACTTTTAAATTTAATTAAGAAAGTCATTATATTATTTATTTAGAGATTTATTTCTTAATTAATTAGAAAATCTTTCTTTAATAGATTTGAAAAATGTTTTAAAAATATTAAAGAAATGAATAAATCAAGAAATTTATTATTCATAAATAAAGAAAAAAAATTCTAAATAAATTAAATAAAAATTTTCTAAACATATAAAATAATAAATTTAATTTATCTTATCCAAATTGAAATAAATTTAATTAGAAACATCTTTCTTAATTATTTAATAAAACATTTTTCTTAATTTTAAGGTGTCTAAGTAATTAATTTCAATATCTAATTGAAACTAATTAATTCTAATTTTAGAAACTACTTTTCTAAAGTTAATTAGGAATCAATATAAATATTAATCTTAATCATATTAAGAAAAATATTTAATTTAATTCTTGAAATTAAGATCTCATCTTAATTAATATAATATCATTATATTTATAATTCCTTACGTAACCCAATTATGAAAGAACTCATTTAAAAACCTTTGCTTGATTCTAATTTTTAATTTGATAAATAATTTAATTTAATAATTCAACTTTTTAAAAAATTAAACTAAATTCTAAAAATTTTCCTAATACAAATTGCCTCTTGAAAATAATTTTCAAAAATTGGAAAAATATTTTTTCAATTTTATTAGGAATATACATTAATTTAAACTCCATTAAACTAATTCTATTGAAATTAAGGCTTTAAAATATTAAAACCAAATAAATAAAATGCGACAGATGCTGCCGGTGAGGTACGTGCACTACATGCGCCCACATTTAATAGCATGGGCCAGTCACACTTGTCCTAGGTGTCTACCTCCAGATGGTGGGCACGTGTGTGAGACTTGCCCATCGTCTTCCTCTTTCCAGCTAGGGTTTTTCGTTTTTGTCCAACTATTGCCACCTTTTCACTTTCTCTATCGCCATCGCCTGCCCAGTATGCTTGTCGCCACTGCCTATTCATCATGGGAGTTTATTGCCCTTGACGTCGTGGTGACGCCACTGATTTACAAATCGCCACTAGTTCAGTGGTTGAACCAGCAATGGTTTGTCGCTGGTTTTAACCCTTCAACACACACACACATGTAAGGAGAGACAATTCCAGAACTCAAAACACAAAATATGTTTTCCAGAGTGCAAGAACACACATATAGAGGCAGAGAGAAAACTGATTTCTAGAAACAAAAATAAAACATGAATATGGGTATACTCAGAATCATACATGCATGAAAGGTAAAAGATTTCCAAAAGTAGATAAGAATAGTCGTGAAATAAAAATGGTTTTAAGTTTTAATGAAAACATAAAACCTTAATAGTTTATCATATCAATAACAATCAAGCAGTTAACTAAAGTTAAACAATTAAAGGTGGCTCTTATACCACTATTACATAAAGTTACATGAAGAGTTCTGAGGAGGCCTAGGGAGAAATCAAATTGGATTCAAGTTAAACAATTAAAGGCGGCTCTGATACCACTATTACATAAAGTTACATGAAGAGTTCTGAGGAGGCCTAGGGGGAAATCAGATTGGATTCAAATGAGCCTATATACAACTAGGACCTCATATCTCAATCTAAAACTTTAAGGCAATGAGTTATGAGTCCTATTTTTGTATATAAGTCACTTCATCCTTATGCTCTCCAAAATACCTCAAATGGCAATGATTCGATCACCATGTCTACTATTTTCTCACCACTTTTCTCACTAGCTCTTTCAGCTTAGCCGGCTCTTGAGTATTCCATTTCCTATAAACTCTGGATCACTCTCCAACAACAATTCATGCAGCAGCCAATGAGCTATTGTTACCACAATAGCCAATGAGTTAGCTGCCACTAGTGATTGTATTTCCGACAAAGATCTTGTTTTGTTCACCCTCAATGGACTACCGATTGAATACTAATTCTTTATCCCTACAATTGAACACTAATAATCCACCTTCTCCTTCATAAAACTTTGGGCAAAATTGTTGATCCACGAGCATTGTCTTCAATCTCTCCCCTCCCCATCATTGCTTGAACAAGCCTTTGCTACCTTATACATCATTGCTTCTCCCTAGGGCATTAGTGGAAGCTCTAGAACCATAGGCCTATATGGAGCAGCGGTCAAACTTCTAGATAAAAAACTAGGAAAGTACCAATTTACTTATCCTTTTTTCTATATTAAGCTTTCTATTATTTTCTATGACTTCTTGTGTATATTAGGGACAATGTACATCTTTAAATGTGGGAAAAGGGTATAGTGATTTTGGATTATGGAAATTAATTGTGACTTGAGCATATTTTCATTTTTATTTATTTATTCTTCATTATAAAGATCCCTAATCTCTCAATTTTTAACTTGGATAATTTTGATTTTTTAATTGTGGAATTAAGTTAGAATATGAAAGGATGAAAGCATGATTAGATGGATTTTTAATTGCTATATTATGAATGCATGTTTGAGTATTGATGAAATGAAAGTGCCTAGAGTTTTTTAAAAATGAGAATAAATTGTGAGGTTTTGAGCCTATGAACATTTATTATTATTATATTATGCTCTATTTTCCTTTGTTATGTGAATATCATGCATAGTTGGATAACTATACAACATGGTTTTATTATGTATATTGAGACTGAGGCATTAAGATGAAAAAGGAACCTATATTACATCTTTATTGACCCTTTCCTTTGAATTTACTTTACCCTATTTTTATCCCTTAAGTATCACCAATTTTAAGCCTTATCCTTTTCTTTAGATTACGTTAACCATGTTATAAGTCGATAATCAATTTTTTTTATTATCCTTATATTTATTTTTTCACCTATAAGGATTGCATTTACTTGATTGTATACGTATTTGATTTAACAAAGGGTTATTAAGAATGAGGAAAGGTGTGAGCTTGTATATTTGAAGTTATATCTTCTTATATGGTACTTATCAATATATTGTATATTCTCCTTATAAATTTTAAAAATGAAAAAATATTAACATAAAATAATAAAAAAATATTTTTTAAAGTGTTAAAATTATGAGAAGAACAATGATAAGATACATGATGTGTTTTGCACCTTACATACATTTTATGTGGAGATTTAAGTGTGGTTTAATCAATTTTTTTATGATATTGCTTATGCAATTTTCTTCATATTGATTAACCCAAAATCTATCCTTCATCATACCTTACCTAAACCTTCTTCTAGATTGGCTAAAAGATCATTTGATTTTTTGCATGATATATTAACAAGCCTATGATTAAAATTCCTTCTATATATTGATTTGGGAGTTTTATTAATGATCCCACTAAACATTTTGAGTGAGTTGAGTGAACCTTTTAGGTGAGGGTGTTACATTATGTGGAACTTCATTTCAAAAGAGTTATCAAAATGTCATTTGTAGTTTTGTCTTGTGACAAATTTATTTGAGATTGCTTAATTCTAATATTATTATGATTTAATTCTTAAGGCATGACAATTAAAATGATAATAGATAGGCTAGCAAAAGAAGAAGATGGGGATATTAAGAAGAGTTAATGAATTGAAATTATTATTTTCTTAATGACAAGCAAATGCTTAAGTATGGGGAAGTTGACAAGTAGTGTTTTAGTCATATTTTTAGTCTCATATTTAATATATTTTTACTTTTTATTTGAATATTTTTATTGATTTTGATATTTAAGTTGTTCATAAGTTGTTTCTAGGTATAATTCACTCATTTAGAGCCAAAAGAAACAAATTTGAATAAGTTTGGAGCAATTTATAATTGTTTTGATTGAGTTATGGAGTGCTTGACAATGTATATGGTGGTGTTGGACAATTTAGGGTCACGTTGAGTGCTTACTATAGAACACGCCCATGTTAGCTAGTACAAACTTGTATTGACTAGCAAGAAAGCCATGTCATTGGTGCAACATGTATCTGTGCATGTGTTAGCTTTAGATAGAGTTGTGCATTAATTTAAAGAACAATGTCATCATCATGTGCATATTGTTGCTCATATATCTCATTATATTTGAATTTCAAATCTAAAAAGATAAGATCAAGTGAAAAAAGATATAAAAGGCAAGGGAAATGCATGGAGAAACCCCAAAATGGCTCAAAGCAAGAGAAATAACCAAGGAAACCCCTTTGGAGTAGATTTTCATCAATCTAGAGTGAAGTTTTCATGCTTTAAAAGGATTTCAATCATGTTGTCCTTGATTTTTAACTTTTTCCTTTAGTATTGGTGTTCTATTGGATATTATGATGAGTTAAACCATTTATGGTACCATGATTAGATGAATCTCAGGGTGGATTTTGTAGTGATTTTATTTTAATTTAATTTATTCTTTGAATTCATTAAGATTCAATTATGTATTCTTATTTATTCTTGATTTGATATTGCCAATATATGGATTCATGCACGATTTCATGCAATTAAGATTAAGAAATTCAATGTATGAACAAATCTAGGATAATTAAAAGGAGTTGCATACAAACCTATATATAGGTCAACATAAATCTTCCTAATGAAGACTTAATAGTGAAATTCACAATTCAATTAATGCAATCTATCGGTTTTAAATTAGAAAATATTTCAATTAATCAACTAAGGATTAGGTGTTAATAGTCTTCAGAAAGATATCAATCTTCATGATTGCATAAGAAGTCCTATTGGGGATTCAAATTCTCGGTACTATTTGTTTTATTGGTCAAAATTTCACTCTTTTTCTATTCTAATTTATGTTGATTCATTCTTAGTTTATTTTCTTTTATTTTAAATATAAAATATCACCATCACCTAAATTTTAGGCTAGGTAATAGGAAAAGAGTTATTACTAGTACTCATAGTTTCTATACGATTCACACTTAGTACTTTAAGTCCTGTATTATAGAACAATTGGTGCACTTGCCTTAGACAATCTATAGATTAAAGGAATTGTGTTATACAAATGGCATATGAAAGACCACCAATATCTTTTTAAATTTTTTATTATTTTATAAAATTATAATTAATGGTAAATTTGTTAAATAATTTTGGAAAATTCAATATTTTTTACGTATCCATTTAGAAAATGACTTATATCTTACATTGTAATGAATTTTTGCTAATTTAGGTCAAGTGAATTGAAGAATTCTAGTATAACATATAATTAAAATAAATTGGAAATTTTTTAAATATTTTTAACTTTTAGTTTCCTCTTATTTTAAAAAAATATCATGTTTGTGAAATTATGATAATGCATTTTGTCTAGTTGAGAAAATTTGCAAATATGTTTAATGATTTTATTTTAAATTAATCAACTTAGGAAATTTATTATGTTTATAACATAGGGAAATAAATGGTGTCTAATAATGTGATCATGTTAGTGGTTATACTCAGTGTTCAGAATACCGTTCTGTACCGCGTTCCGGCCGGAACCGGGTACCGGAATGGGAAAAATTGTATCGGTCAAAAATTTCAGCCGGTATCGGAATGGGAAAAATTGTATCGGTCAAAAATTTCAGCCGGTACCGGCCGGAACCAGAAATTTCGGTACTTTCCGGACAATTCCGCAAGAAAAAAATTGGTCAGGGACCATTTTGCAAAAATTTAAACTTTAACCCTAAAAATTCCCCCCCCCCCGACTTCTGGATTCTTCTTCGATGTCTCTCTCCCACGCCGCAGCCGCACGCCTCCTCTCTTCTCTGGTGTCTCGCCTCGCCGTTGACGTCTCGTCCAGTTCTCCAGTCCTCCTTCAAGTCTTCGACGTTTCTCCCTTGGAGGCTTCGACGGATCAGTCTCCTCGCCGCTACTTGCCGCCTTCTCCTCCGTCCTCCTCGTCGTCGACGCACCACACGACCACCGAAGAAAGACCCGACCCTCAGACGACCGTCACCGAAGACTGATTGTTTTGGGTGTATGTTTTTGATTTTGTGTTTGATTTTTAATGGAATTTTGTTGTTGATTGCTTCTGTGATCCT
>JAOQMQ010000002.1:26737622-26750483 GCA_027563845.1 Erythroxylum subrotundum
ACAACAATAACAATAATAACCTAGTGAAATTTTCACTGATATGCAGGTCTAGAGAGGTTTAATAGTACGCAGCCTTACCCCTAACTAGTAGCGAAGCTATTTTCGAATATTAATGACTAATAGTGTAAAAAAATAAAATAAGAAAGAGAATAATAAATCAAACTATTTTTATTACAAATTTTGATCAAAATTTTTATTTTCAATTTTATTATTAATATCAATAAAATAAATTATTATATTTTAACTAAAAATTAAAAATTAAAAAAGAAAACAAAAGTTAAAGAAAAAAGAACTACAAATAAACAACCTCCTTAAGTATTAGGTCTTTGTTTAGTAACTAGTAATGAGTGAATAAAAAAAAAGGAACGATAATCAGAATATAAATGAAATTACTAATTATACGTGGTTAGTATGGATTTGACATTATAGAAGTTAATAGCTATACTAATGTTTGATATCAAATATTAAGAATGGTGACAACATTTTTTATATTATGTACTTGATTTTGTAAATAATTAATTAAAATTTTATTATTATTATTAATTAATAAAAATTGTATTTAATAAATAAGTAATTAACATTATTTTTAATGATTTAATAAATTATTAATTTTTAAATAATTGAGTATAATTTTTTATAGGAATAAAATTTTAAAAAACTAGAACTTATTTTATGATATAAAATTAATGGAATGAAATAAAACAAGTATTAAATAAATTAAATAAAATAATGTGCAATGTTAATAATAAATTAATAATATCTTAATAAGAATCAATTTAGATGATATGTTATCTAAATAAATAAACTAATATGAAATAGAGAGTTTGAGTTGAGACCTTAGACAAAGATTAGAACATAAAAATTATGCTTGTCCACGATTGTTATTATTATTCCTAATAAATGATTCTAGGTTATATAATAAAATTCAGAATTATTTAAAATTTATTTCAATTTTTTCAATCCTTATCTTATTCGTATTCGTTACTTACAACTAAATAAGCAAAAATTCGGAAAAAGCAAGTTACGTAATTATTCTTAATTTACAAAAGTACCCTAAGGGTAAAGCTGTCACGGCTGACCCACCATTGCCCTGCTATTATTTCAAAGAACGAAGGAAGAAAGATCTAACAGACTCTAGAAAGCAGCCAACCGAACTCCCTGAATCGAAACCCTAGAAAGAGAATGGCGTCGTTTCAGGAAGCACCTCCGGGCAATCCCAAGGCTGGAGAGAAGATCTTCAAGACTAAGTGCGCCCAGTGCCACACCGTCGAAAAAGGCGCCGGTCATAAGCAAGGTTTTCTTCTGATTTAGATTTTCCTTCTTTCCATATCTTGCTGTTTTTTCCTGATTTTTTTTCAGATTCTGGTTTGGTCAAGTGAAAAAAAGGTAGTAGATATTAATTGAAATATTATTTTATTGCGATGCGAAGGAGTTGGATTGTATTCACTGCGGATTTGCTAATTCAACGTACTTACCACCTAGAATCGATGGGTTTTATTGAAATTATTCTTTTTGTTTTCTCGAACTTTGAATAAAGAATGGAATTAGCGTGTACTATCTGCCAAATTTATCAACTTCTATGGATGTTATTTAGGGTTTTGTTTTGTAGTTCCTTGGAGTTAAAGAATTGACTTACTTGAGCATTTGAAATGTGCAGGGCCCAATTTGAACGGTCTTTTTGGTAGGCAATCAGGAACGACTCCTGGATATTCCTATTCTGCTGCTAATAAGAATATGGCTGTGACATGGGGAGAGAATACCTTGTATGACTATCTGCTTAATCCTAAAAAGGTAATCTGGATTTAACAACATTTGGGACACTATTTGATATCCCTCACCTTGTGCTTATTTTGTATTTTAACAGTAGACATGGTTCACACTTTATTTGTTTCATTGTCTGGCTTGGTAAGCTTCTGAATTGCATAAAATATCTAGGTTTTTTTTTTAATTACACTGGACTTTCCTCGATTTATGGATGGAAATAGTCTTGTAAGATTGAGCACATGATATCCTGTATTTCTGGCTGGATATATTTTTGAGCTCCAAAAATTGGACGGAGGAATAACTTGGGTCTTTTATTTGTTAGGCATATTCTGCTGTATGTTAGTTTTGTTGAGTTGTTTTCACTTTTGAGTGTGATTGTTTTGAGTGTATTTGTAGCTAAATTACCTTTTATTGGATTTGGTTTCATGCAGTATATTCCTGGAACTAAGATGGTATTCCCTGGATTGAAGAAGCCACAGGAGCGTGCCGACTTGATTGCATATTTGAAGGAATCAACTGCCTAGGAGTAAATCTCCGAGGAGAGGTTATGTTTACAACGATTGCCAACCCAGTTTTATTATGCAAGATGAAAAGGAAATTAATTGTTGGTTGAAATAAAATTGACAGGTATTGAAGCAGTTTCTTCTTTCTGAAAGTTTGGATAAGTAATCATTTTTCTGATGTAAGACCTCTTTATGGGGCATTCATGAACATACGGTTATTTTTTAATAGCTCATATGAACTTTCGCATCTATGTCCTATGATTAAATTGTTTGTTTATTGACTTTTTGTCACCTACTTAAACTTGAGGCTTTTTTTGTTTCATCTGGGTATAAGCTTGGTGAACACTCCCACCGTTCGCATACAGTGCAAGTCAATTCATTAACTCAAAGGAATGCATATAGGAAAAGGAAAAAGAAGTAAACCTGTTGCATAATTCAGAAACATGGTGCTCTAGCACTGACAAAAATTTTACAAGCAAAGATCATCTTTGCAATGAGCAGGACTTCAATCAAACTTTTCAACCCCGCTTATGTCAGGTGGCAAACAGCTTTACATGACCGCCTTATCATCAATAAAATGGTGGCAATTCTGCGAAAAGAAAATGACGTGCACTGTACTCTGTCAGGTTTTAACGTTATTTGTAAAACTATGGCAAACTCCTCCCTTCCTACTTCAACCCATCCAGATCTGCCTCCACCGTCTCTTGCTTCAAACCTAGCCTTTCCTCCACTCCCATCCCATTCCCCTGCTCATTCATCTTCTTCAACTTCTGGCACCGGCTCAGATCCTGCTGCGGCTTCTGCTTCTGCTTCATTCTGTAAACCTGTTTCAGTATGGGAGACAGATCGGTTAAGCATTGACAAGCCTGTTAAAGAAAATACTGCTCAAACATTTTTTTTATTACAAAGGAAATCCAACAAACAAAGCTAACACATGTGACGGGACTACACAACTCCGTGCGCGTCATGACGAAGAAGCTCGCGGACGATCACAGGAGGAAACCGGAGGATGTGCAGGCCCGGGTTTAAGACACTTGCACACACCGCCAGTCTGTCGGCACACTGGTTGCCCTCACGCAACATGAAGAAGCTGAACCTCCCAGTCCCGTTGTAAAAGCCGACGAATATCTGCAACCAAAGAAAAATCATTAGTTAGTACCCACGGGGAAGAAGAGAGGAGATTAATAACCTCTAAAGAATCGACTTCAACATGAAACAAATGCTAAAACTACTTGTAGCACGGTTTTGGGAGACCCGAAAAGCTTTGGCTCACTAAGGTATGTCCCAATGGATACTAAGGAACCTGTTAAGCCTCCTATTGAGGTGCTTCAGCAGGGTGCTAAAAAATGGAGCACTACTCTAGTGAGTTACTTCCTAGGGAAAAGACTTGCATTTCTTGTAGTTCAACAATGGGCCCTAAACTCTTGAAAAAAATTTGGGTTGCAAAAGGTACTCATAAATGAAAAAGATACGTTCATTTTTAAATTTACCTTGATAGAAAACACTAAAAAAGTTCCGGAACTTGGCCCTTGGCATGTTTATGGCGGACCTCTCATATTGACCAGATGGTATCCATGCATCAAATTAGATAAGAAGGCTTTTCGAACCATTCGCATTTGGGCCAACATAACCTACATTTGCCTCGTCTTAAAGGTCCCTAATCCTTCTTCTGTAAGTGACTATAGGCCTATTTCATATTGCAATGTAATATACAAAATCATTGCAAAAACTTATGGTGAATAGATTGAAATTATCTTGGCATCTTTCATCAATCCTTGTCAAAATGCTTATGTCCCATGAAGGAACATTGGAGACAATATCCTCATCTCTCAGGATTTGTTTAAATCCTATAGTAACAAGAATATACGAAGTTGTGCACTCAAAGTAGACTTCAAAAAAGCATTTGATTCCATAAGCTGGAATTTTATTATCTCAACTATACAAGTAATGAGGCTTCCTCCTACCTACATTGCTTAGAATAAAAGCTGCAGTACAATGGTGTCCTACTCAATACTAGTAAATGGTGAGCCTATCAGTCTATTTAAGGCTACAATAGGGATAAGGCAAGGTGATCCATTATTACCTTACCTATTTGTCATCTGCATGGAAGCCTTTCGTGGACTCACCAAAGGCAAAATTGAGAAAGATTCCACTTTCAAATATCATCACAGATGTCACAAACTAAAAATCTTCCAATTATCCTTTGCAGATGATCTTTTCTTACTTTGCAGAGCTAACCTCAAATCTCCCCAGCTACTACTAGATGCCTTGGAGAATTTCAAACTTCTCTCTGGACTTAAGTTCAATCCCTAAAAGAGCTCTTATATCATCTTCTAAGGATACTACCCCCAGGTACAATTGCTCTTAAACACCAAAGTTCTCACTTAATAAGAGCCTTCCTTTAAATTCCTCAGTGTTCTTATTGCTAAAAAGAAACTCTCTAAAAGGGATGGCCTCCCCCTCCTCAATTCAATAAATACAAGAATTTACAACTGGTGCAATAAAAGCCTATCCTATGGTAGGAGACTTTAACTAACCATCTCCATACTTAGCAATCTGAGCACCTACTATGGTGACTTCGTGTCTAGGGCAACTCAATACCTTCATAAGATCAAAGGTAATTGCTAGCCAACTAGAAACTCAACTCAACCCTATTACCCCATGCAATTAAAGCATAGGTGTCAGGACCCGGTACCACATCGGGCCCATGACAACCGCAACATACCCGGGCTAAGGACACTCACGGTATCCTTAATCCGACTATGCAAGGCTAACTGAATATCTTTCTCTCTTTTTTTTTGAAAAATTTGGGCAACATAACGGCTGTATTTTAAAAATCCCAGAACCTGCGAACAATTTAAACACACTTCTATATTCACAACAAAAATTTGACCACAACTTTATGACTTTAAAGTCCACTCAAGGCAATCTCAACAACAGTATCGAAGTTCATACATAAGGTTCTTTTACAACAAAACAGTCAAGAGTTAAATTTATAAAATCATAAAGCATATTTACATAACCAATCCAAAGAAAACAATTCATGAGCCACTATGTAACAAAGTACAAAATAGAGACTACCTATGTGCGGTAATGTCCCAAAAACGACAAAAGATCGCATGATCCTTACAGAGCTTCAAGCTCACTAAATTAACCTGTATGGTTAGAAAACGAGGGGGTAAGTACACTATGTATTCAGTGGGCAGGAAAAATATATATCACGAATAGAATTCGATACACACCAAGACGGTATAAACAACCTACAAAGTGAATATACAACACATAGAAAACACATAGGCCTAGCCTATGACTCAACGTATACTGGTTAGGAACCATATAGGCCTAGCCTATTAATTCACTCATCCGATGAATATAGGTTCCAGTTCCAATACACAAAAGCATAAATACATCAGATGTATAAATCAAATCTCGTCAGAAAACAAATATCAGGACAAGCCAAATCAATTATGTGTGACACCACTAGTCGGCCAAACTAATGTGCACACCCACTGATCCTCGGTGTTGGCTCGACTTTCATCCGTGGTGAGTCCGGACTACAGTCGATAAGAGCATCATGACCCTAGGTGATGATTTCATCGGTGTCCAGACCCTAGGTGTGGAATCATCTGCAAGTCCCGTAAAAAGGTGTCGATACGGAGACTCGACTTTTACGTACCAGCGTCAAGGGTACAAGGGTCACTTAATTAGTTGTGCCTAGCACATGATTGGCCAATCGTATCCTCACTAATCACAAAAATCATATACAACAATTAAGTACATAAATCAAGTAAGGCACTATGCCTTTATTTATCGGTCCAACCGATAAAATAAAACCTTACCATGGCTCTAAGCCAAAAGAGAACAAAAACATGCAGCATGCATGACTCGATTATGCATATGTAAATTCCAAAATATTTTCTCATAAAATAAAAGTCATCTTTTTGTACTTCAAATGCATAATTGTTCAAAACAATGTCATTTATTAAATACCTAAGCATATTAGCATTCATTTGAAATTCTACCATACGTTGCCTAGGTTCAAAATTCACATACAAGTCATCATGCTTGTCTTTGGATGTTTTAATCCTATTTGAGAAATATGGTTTCCCCAACTCACTTAAAAGAAGGTATGCACTCCCTTGCCTTCTAAAATCCTCGATACGAACTCCTTGATTCACGGATCCCGAGCTTTTATACATAAAAAGACATACAATGTAATTACTACTTAAACATAAATTTCATATTTATACACCATCACATAAGTGTATAAAACACAATATCACTCATTTTAAACTATAGAATTCGACCATTAAACTTCTCGCATGGTTACTTCCTGACTATTCACATTAGCTTTTCTTTTGCATTTTCTAAGGCATTTAATGCCTTTAATCCACTACTTACTCATTTCAAAACATAATTAAGCACATCTTTATCCAATCACATTAGGCCATTACTCGTCAATCTAAGCAACAATTCAAGTTCACTATAAGTAAACATGAAAGTGTTTTCCAATGCATGCCATTATAAAGCCTTAAATCCTAAGCCAAGTTCACTTAGGCATTTTAACAAACACCTAATGTGCATGACTTTCAAGTCACATTTTCAAGACTTTATCATAATAATTCATGCTCCTATCATGTTATATAGTAACACTTCCAACCAATGACACATTCCACCACTCCATTCAAACCAATTTTGTTCATTTAAGCTACGTTTATCAATTACACAACTCATTACATTAATCCACTTCTTCTCCCATCATTTCGACCCAACCATAACCAACATACATCTTCTTCATTCTTCATCATCAACTCACATTATATATGTATAATTAGCACCATAGAATTCATTTAAATCATCAATTCCAAAAGTCATTCAAAAATTTGTAAACTTTCACCAAAAGGGAACAATTTCGGTTTTGGCTTAAAGAACCTCTCCATGACACATTTTATTCGTCTAAACCATGTTTCATGCATATTCAAGCATGGAGAACAACTTATCTTAGCACCAATCTCAAAATCCTAATGTAGAGAGAGATGAGACAAAATTTACCTAAACCTTCCTTTGGTGATATCTTCAAATCCTTTGAGAATTTCTCAAATCTAATGATAGATTTGAGTTCCTTGACCCCAAATTAGCTTAGAACACCTTGATTTGAGTTGAAAAATAAAAAACTTGGTGAAGATTAAGTGATGGTCGAAACTTCCTTTTCTCATCCTCTTTTCTCCTTTCTTCTCCTTTCTTTTAATTAAAACAAAGTGTTTTAATGCCAAATAATGAAGTGCACGGCCACACATAAGAAGAGTCTAGGATTTTGACTCTTCTTTGAACAAAATATGATAAAATTACCTTTTTTTTTCCCTTAGTTAAGCCCGAAATTTGAGAATGACCAAAAATTTTAATTTCATTTTAGTCCTTGAACTTTTGAAAATTATGATTAAGCCCCTTAACTTGATAAAATTACAAATTGGTCCTCCCAGAATTGAAAAAATTATAATTGAGTCCTTTAACTTTTAACAATTTTGCAAATAAGCCCTTATGTACATCAACTTTTCCAATTAAGCTCTCTAAGTGTCCAATAAGTTTATAAATCATATCTAATCACCTCTAAGGCATTAGAACATATTTGATTCAACCACCATGGTCATATCCATCCAATGGACTTGGTTTTACACACCTAGAAGCTTACATGTCGGAAATCTCCAAGATTTCACATACCGATGAACTTTAAGTTCACGTAAAGGCATATAACATTTTATATTACTGGTATTCTTACCAAAAGGATTCAAATACATCTTTGAACTCATACACAACTATGTATATATCAATATATAGTAATATCTTCAATTACAGAAAAACACAAAAGTGCTTAGAAAGTCCGGCATTACAAGTCCTCCCCTCCGCAAAAGAGTTTCGTCCTCGAAACTCCTAAGTCAAGGACACAAATAAATGGGGGTACTGACGTCTCATAGTATCCTCAAGCTCCCATGTCATCTCCTTGACCTTGTCGCCCTTCCAAAGAACTTTAACCATGGCTACCTCCTTATTGTGTACTCACTTTATCTGTCGATCCAAAATATGAACTGGTTTCACCTCAAAACTCAAGTCTTCTCTCAGCTCTACTAGAGGTGTCTCCAAAACATGAGATGGGTCCGATAAGTACTTTTTAAGCAACGAGACATGGAACACATTATGGTTCCTATCCAAGTCCGGTGGCAAATCCAACCGATACGCTACAGTCCTGACACACTCTAGGATGCGAAAAGGTCTGATATATCGAGGGTTTAGCTTCCCTCGACTCTAAAATCTGATGATACCTTTCCATGGTGATATTCGAAGAAAAACCCTATCACCAACTACAAACTCTAATGGTCATCGTCTCTTATCCGCATAACTCTTTTGACGATCTTAAGCGACTTTCATTTTCTCTTGAATGACTTTTATCTTCTGAGTAGTGATTTCTATCAATTCGACTCTTTCGATTTTAGTTGTGCCAACCTCATCCCAACATAGAGGTGTCCTGCATTTCCTCCCATAAAGTGCTTCATATGGTGGCATATCGATACTTGTCTGATAACTATTGTTATAAGCAAACTCTATTAAGGGCAAGTGCCACCCCTAACTCCCTTGGAATTCCATCACACATGCTCTCAGCATGTCCTCCAGTGTTTGAATGGTCCTCTTTGACTGATTTTAGTTATGCTCTTAACTAATTTTAGCTCTTATGCTTTCAAATTATACCTAAAATCAAATATAAACTAAAATGAGTATTCTAAGCATTTCACAACAATAATCACCACTTGTTAAGAAGTGAATGTATGAACAATTAAGCATACATCATGTATCTTGTTTTTTTTCATTTTTTCATTTAATTATCTTTTGAACTTCTCCACATTAACAGGGGGTTTCTAGTTTATTTTAAGGATTGAGATTTAACAACATCACCATAACTCATAATGGAAGGATGGAGCAAACAATACTCTTATAGGAGCTATGATGTGCCTTCGCAATATGTAACATCACCATATACAAAAGAGAGGTTTCCTTACATGTTTCTAAAGGCTCAACTGAAATCCATGCCGTGTTATGACATTTGTAGGAGTAACAATTACAATCATAAATGTAAAGCACCAACCTATATATGGGTATAATCAACCTCAAGGTGCACCATACTAGAATAGTTACAATTCAAAATGCAATAACTCTTACACTTATGGATGGAAAGATTATGCTATAGCTAAATGTTTACAATACCAAGCACCTCAAATTAAGGAGCTAACTCTGGAAGATATGATGGCCAATTTTATTCAAGAATATATCATAAGGCAATAGGAAATAGAGGCTTGTATACAAAATATGATCAATCGTATCAACCAATTGGAAAAGATAATATCTGATGAGATGCAGCGAAATTTGCTTAGTCCTACTGAAACAAATGTTAGAGAATTTGGAATGGCAATCAACCTTAGGAGTGCAAATGAGCTCCAAAAAGAAGAAGAAGAAGAAAACATTGCAAATAAAATAATGGAATGCCTTGCTATACTTAAACCTAGCTGAAAAGAGTAATTTCTTCACCTGAATATCTTGAGCATAACACATAATAATATTTGAGCCTATTAACACAGTAGGGTAAAGAAAAGATGAAGGTTGGCTTCATGGATGAATCGACATTCCAAGAAGATAAGGAGGTAACTGTTGTTATTGTAAAGGAGGATGAAGATATGATAGAGGCAACAAACTTAGAAAAAGAGGAAGTCTCCATTTAGGAAGAGGAAGTAGAGGAGTGATAAATGATAATTGAAGAAGAAGCCCAAAATTCTTTATCCAAGAAGAGAAAGAAGAAGAGGAAGAACTAGTGGAGGGACCATATAAGGAAACTACTAATGAGTCATTTGTAGTCACCTTGAGTACAAAGGTTCCCACTTTGTCAAAGACAAACTGTTCGAATCAGCCGATGATTTAGGGAGTTTGATTATCCCTCATTTTATAAACAGTTTGTCATTGAACATAGCATTAATGCAATCATTAGGATTAATTAATTAGATAAATTATGCTCTTATGATTATCTTACAATAGTTGACTTACTTATATGCTACTAAACTGCCTTATGGAGAAACGGGTGGAAGCAAGCCCCTGATCATAAACCTAGCAAGCGTTGTATGGGAGGCAATCCATGAATTAGGATAGGTTTTATTTTACATTTTATGTTATTTCTATTTTCATATTTCATGTTTATTTTCTTTATTTTTATTTTTATTTCCTATTATCATTTTATCCCTTTCTCTTTATTTTCATTTTATTTCCTATTTCATATTATCATTTTATCATTTTATCCCTTTCTCTGCAAAGATGTAGTCTAATATTGGATGGATCATAATGCAAAAAAATTGTCATACTCAGGAAAGTACCATCAAACCTTCTCACTTATTATATATATTGTGTACATTGAGGACAATGTACAACTTTAAGTGTGGGGACGGAGTTAAGGAATTTTTTAACCGATTTCTTTAAGTTTATTTTAATCTTGGTTATAAATTTTATGAATTGATATCATGACTTAGTTGAAATATGTCCATCAGTACTTTACTTCATCGTTGAATATGGATTTGAATTAGTATACAAAAGGATGATAGTTAGAATAAAATTAATTTTATAAGTTATATTTTTAGTATTCATTGATATAATCAAATTGAATATAATTGCATATTATTTACATATATATATATATATGTATATGTATACACCTATCGTTTTCGTAAGCTTTTGAGCCTAAAAGCAAAATTTTCAAAATTTTAAAGCTTTTTTTATTTCTTTCATGTGTGTTATCGGGCATTGTTGAACAATTTTAGAACTTGCTTTTACTATACATATTGATATCATATTTGTTAAATTAGAATCATTGAAGTGATAAAGTCATTTAGATTCGACAATTTTTTTAGCCTATTTCTTTGATAATTACCTTAAAATTATCCTTTAGAAATAACCAAGTTGAGCTTTAGCCTTTTTCATTATTTATGCCCAAATATTAACCTTTATCCTATTTTTCTTTGAAGCCTTTTTATTTTTTGTACCTTAAAGATTATTTACATTATATGCTTGTTTGAAATCTAAAAATCTTAAAAGATCCATTATTTCTTTAATTATGGTATTAAATGCTCGAAAAAAATTTGATTGATAAAAAAAAGAGCATGGAAAAGAAAAGAAAAAAATATAGTACCATTGGTTTTATAATGAAAGTACCTATGTACATTGCAAACAAGTTTCTTATAAGGACTTTTTAGTAAATATCCTTCAATTTTATCACATTTTTATTTTCCCAACCATACTGTATCTAAGCTCAAGTACAAACCGTGTTGAGACTGTTGGGCCCCGTTTTTGAAGCCCAACAATCGGTTCGGAATCAAAAACATACACAAACGAGTTACCAAACTCTCACTAACCCTCAAAGAAAGCCCAGAAATCTTAGAACATACCAAGCCCCAAAGGCGAGCCCATACAACAAAAATCATAACTATTACAATTGACTTCTTCAAAATGGTAGCTCCCTAAAAGGGTTACTTCAATTAACCCTCAACATCTCATCTTCATTCTTGTAACACTCCAAAAATTTTCCCTCACAATATGCTCAATGGAGTGCCCGTACAAAACAGTCACCATGCTTAAACTCATTTCTCCTGTTTGTGAACAAAATTTGGAAATCTTGAAACCTGAATTTTAATTTAACTTCTTCATAGAAATCATATCTCTAAGTCTCTAGTTTGTTTTGAAGCAAGAATCACTTCAATTGGAGCTCTATAACTCAAGATATACTTAAAAATCCAAAATACGTTCATAGCCCGATTAAGCTCTCCAACCCGACCACTCACTTCCATTCCATCAAACTTCCTTAATTTGAAACCAATGGCCATAAAATTTTAAGGGAAGGTATAAAAATGTGTTATAAATCTAACGCCTCAAGAATCACCTCAATCGGAGGTCGGAAGAAGGAGTTATGGCCCAACAATTCCAACATGTTCATATCCTGATTCCTACTGAATATACTTTGGTGAAAACGCCATAACTCTCGCTATAGATGTCGGATTGACCTCATTTTTGGACGGTTGGAAAGAAGACATCTAGGGATATAATGTTCATGAAGACTAAAATTTTAAATTCTGTCGTTAAGAGGGTTGAAATACACCGACCGTGTGACCTGCTGGTGGAAATGGTGCTCCTGGACTGGATTTACACGGCCCGTGTAAATTTACACGGGCTGGCCGTGTACCATTCGGGAGACCTCCATTTTTCACCCTCCAAGCCCTCTTCCAAGGCTCCTAAACCCCTCCTAACATTCCCTTACTTCATACTCTTCTCCAATACCACAAAAACACTTCAAATCCATCAAACAACTACCAACATCATTGAAACTCAATTCCAAATCATTCATCACACACATTCATCCCAATTTCAATAAGCTATCCTTCTAACACTAACAACAATTGGCCATCCCAACCAAAGATAAGCACATACATCATTCTCAAACTTAAAAGAAACATAATCATACAATATAAACTTCTCAATTCCAAATCTCATTTGACAACAATACAATGTTTGA
>JAOQMQ010000002.1:26757499-26768472 GCA_027563845.1 Erythroxylum subrotundum
TATTAATTGTCATTATTATTTATTATTAAGATTTTTGAAAGCATGGTTGATGTAAACAGTAAACTAGTAAAGTATACGGTACAACTGTATAATATACCAATATGTACTATTTTGCAATTTTTAAAAATTTTAGGGACTACTTTATAAATTTAAAAAATTTCCCGAAACGGTACCCGGTACCAACCGGTATCAGTACAGTTCCGTTCCAAAACTCAATCTGGTACCGAGCCCAGTACGGTATTCATAACATTGGTCAAACCCATTGTTTAGCCTTATCCAAACAAAGTATTAGATTTGATCATCTTAATGAAACTTTTTATCAAAAGGTATGGTATATGATTGAGAATAATTTATCTACAACAATCTTAGATTTCTTCCAAAGTTGAAAACTTTTGAAAATCATCAACTACACAAATATTACTCTTATTCTCAAAGTGACTAACTTTTCCATTTTGATGATTATTTCTTTTTGTGACATCATTCACAATACTATTTCTAACATTTTTGTAGAAAAATTAAAGCATACATTACCCTCAATTATTAATACAACTCAAAAAAATATTTTTTTTGGGAAAGACATATTACAGATAACATTTCATTGGCATTGGAAGTGAAGTAAGATTATTATAGGAACGTACGCAACAAAAGATGCATGTTAAAGTTAAAATTCAAGAACACTCAATATGATTAGTTGAAATTTTTTAAATACTTTAGCATAACCTCTCCCTCATTTGCAATTTTGGTTAATCATGATCTTACCAAAGAATTCAAGAGTGCAAAATGTGTGAGATAAAAATAACTTATTCTCATACCTTTTTGTTATTTTCCCAAAATTATAAATTTGCTAATAAGAAGAGACATTACTTTCTTATCTTTCAAATATCATTGGAAATGTTCAAAGCACAAATTATTCATGATTGAATTTGAATATAACTTACTATTATTATCCCATACTAATTTTAGCTTCTTTTTTTCTTATTCATTAATTACCTCAAAGAGTTCAAACTTTCATCAGTTCTATAACTGAAGAAAAATAAATCCTTCATCTTTATCTCAATTGGATCACCATAAGTCACCAGAACTTCATAAGCTTTTAGGATTCCAATAAGACACAATCCCTATCAATTACCTTGGTATACTACTTATAACATCTAGACTAACACACAAAAACTACTTGCCATTCATCCAACAAGTTAATAATAAATTTCATTTTGGATTGTTAAACTTCCTTCTTTTGTAGGAAGGATAGCTCTCATTAAAGCCATTATAAATGCACTTCATATCTTTTAATTTATCCACCTAATGATTCCAACAAAAACCATTTAACATATAAAAAGGTAATAAAATTATTATATATGTAAATCAATAAGAAACAAATCCAATGGTGTCAAGATTAATTGGAAATAAGTGTATCTATAAAAAAAAGGTAGGGAGGATTAGGAGAATTAGATAAATCAGCAAAATATTAATGGAAAAAATCATATAGAGACATTTTTATAAATAAGCAAATTCTTATGGCTATAGAGGATATACTTTGAGAACTTACAACACAAAAGCTTTTTGCAGATTAAACCAAATATTTTTTCATCTTGGACTTGGAAGAAAATATTTAAGATTAAAGATACAATAAGGGATATGATGCAACTTAAATGGAAAAGAAACTTCATTTTAGTTTAATGACTGATATAAACTCGGTACTTTAGAAAACTTACTTTATATCTAATCATCCATAATGGGACTTGCTACTTGTACTAAAGTTAGCATTTTGATAAGCCAAAAAAATAGAGCTAGCCTAATCTCTCATTAAAAACTTTCGTATATATTAGAGATAATATGTCACACATATCAACCCAACCACCTTACTCATCACTTAACATAAAGAAATTTAATGCATCACTCCATTTCTTATATAAACCTATACCTTGAAGCCCTGATGTCAAGTTACGACTTAATCAATTATTGTTTGATTCCCTAATAATATTCCAAAGGTAAGCATCTTTTTTTGACTAGTAATCAACCATAAGTTGAGGATAAGAGATTAGCTCTTATTTATAAATTTAACTTCTACTAGTTCTATTTTGTTGTCATAAACCTTGTGGAAGTTTTAACCATCTTTTTTAACTATTATTTCATTCAATCCATTCAGAAATCTTTACTACTTCTATGAAACATTCACTAAATATGATCTTCTCGAAAAATTATCTACTTTGGATTATATCTTATACCGATAAGATCCAGAAGGAGGCAAAATTGATCAAGCGTGTATTGTTTTTGGAAAGAAAGGAACAACAGGAATTTTAAACAACTAGTAAAGACAATGTGTAGGAGCAGATTTAAGCCATTAAGGCCTAGGCCTAAGCCTAAGCCCAAAAAATGAATAGACTCAAGTTTGATTGAGTTTTGAAAAAGAGATCTTGAGTTCAAACATGTTTAATGGGTTGAATTTGGGATTTTTCTCCTTAAACTCAACCTATGAGTTAACCTGAAAGAATAAAAGCTTAATTGATCAAAACCCAACACCAAGAGATTTATCTAAACATTAAAATCCTTTATATCCTTTCACTAATAAAAAACAGTAAATTTTAAGAACAAAAACAATAGAAAAACATAAGAAACTAATATCTATGACAAGTTCAATATATAAAAAATTATATAAATCATTATTAATTATAAAATCTCTAATAATCAATGGCATACTAAAAACGTTATAGTTAAAATGAGCCCTTATATTGTAAATATCTTCTATGTATAATTCTTGAATTGCATCCTTCACAATTGGTAAACTAATTACTAATCAAACTATAACATTAAAACATTTAAACCAAAAAGACATAAGATAATACAATCTAAATAGCCATAATGTCAAGATTAATGATATAAGACAAGTAAATTTACATTCAGTGCTTAAAATTATATCATTTATAGTGTATTAGATATCAAATTATGAATCATTGTACATTAAAAAAAATAGAACACTTTGGAAAATAAAATTTCATCATTTTAATAGAAAAATGACCACATGTCAAAATGTGCACATCTTGACACTATAAGTTCAATGTGCATAATGTAAATCCTTATGCTTGTAAATATTCAATACAAGTTCACATATTAATTGTTTGTCGATAAGAACTTAATAATTACCAACCTAAAATATTAATGGACATACACAAAACAATATGTCATTTTAATGTTTAAAGAATATATGCACTGAATTATGAGACACAAACATTTTAATTTCCCTAAAACTATGTGTTTAAGCTATAAAGTTATGGAATCCAAGTGTTTAAGTGCATGTAACTAACACTTTGATGATACTAAATGAATTAATCTATCTATCACTATGCAGTCACATTTGATGTTGTATTCATTCAAGATAACCTCTTAAAGTGCTCACAAATCATAATTGATTTTCTTGTAAAATATGCATTAGTATACCAAGTTATTCTAAAATTTTAGCTCTAGAAAATAAATGAAAAAGAGCAAAAGTGGCAACTGATTATCCTTAATAAAGAGTTAGTACTAAGGCCTAAAAACAAAACTTGAATAAGAACTAAGAACTCAACCTCCATTAAAAGATAAAGTTTTATTTAGCTTAGAATTAAATTTTGCAAGTGAGAAATAATGTAATTTTGAGAAGGAAGCAAGAGCAAAAATGATTATATTTTTAAAACATACCCAACCTTTATATAACTATTAATATTCTTTATGATCTAAATCATGAACACCTAACAACACTTCCTCTACATTTTAAAAAATTATTAGAAAGAAGAAATATCAAAGTATTCATCAAGTTGAATAAAATAACATATGATTAGTAACGAATAAATATACATTCATCATTAATCAATATTTCTTTAAGTAAACATTCATAATCATCCATATCCTCAATTATATCCACCATTATTGACTCTCTATCTATCAAAATATTAAGAAGGAAATATAAGATCATATGAAAAAAAATCATTAAAACCTTATACATGAAGACATCTAAAGTTTTTAGATAAAGACAACCGTAATGATGGCTGATTATCCAACCACTAATACTAAAATCAATTTTAGAAGCAATATTTAAAAAAAGATAATGTATTAAGCCTTGAAAGGCAAACTAGTTGTACATATAAAATAAATGCTAAATGTCACTAAAGATTAATGACTGTCAAGGATTACAAGTGTAACTTTAAAGGAAATAGTATAAGGAAACTAGATATTCCAAAAGGAAAGCAGTTATTGCTTGTCTTGCAATCTATGGGTTTGAATGCTGATGTAGAGCCTTATATATTGCATAACTTGGTTGCTGAGTTGTTCCTTAGAGAGGCATCTGGCTTGAAATATCCTATAGTTTTTTCATCTCCAATTATTGTAACTATTAATGAGAGAATTAACCAAAAACATTTGTAAGCAGTGCTATTAGTGTGTTTTCTATTTGAATGCCATGATTTGACACTATCTAGACTATTTAATTCTCTAGCTATCAGATATCTTTTAAGAAACTCTTTCCAAATGCCTTTGATGCAGTTGCATTTGAAGAATAAATATTCAACAGTTCCTCAGCTTTTGGCATAATTAGCACCGGTAACTAAGATGCATATATTTGGAAATTTTGTAAACAAATTTTAGTTTACCTTTCTCTACAATCCATAGTGTAAATGCAACTTGAGGATTGATGTAAGTGCACCAGATAAATTTGGTCCAGTGTGTCTTGGGTAGATGCTTGGAGAATAACTTCTTACAAGACTCATTGGTGAATATGCCATCATTGGTGTGCCTCCATATATGTTTGTCTTCATTTTAACTGATATATTTTTGAAGAATTTCATTTAGAAAGGACTGGGTAACGATGACCTTTGGCATATCTTCTTATCTAAAAGGGTTTGCAACTGAAACATTTAGTGGAACTAAAGCTCTGAGAGAAGTAGCTTGATTAACATTGATAAGTTGCCCTACTTAAAGCCGATTATCATACAAAACGTTGAGAGATTCACCATTCCCTACTAGGCAATGAATTCATCTTGAAATTTGTTTCTCAATTTCAAGATAACTTTTAAGGTAGAAGAGGGAAAATGTTTAATATTAAGAGCTGATGTGCTTCTATTCTTGATGATGTAGGTATGGATCTATTTCCACCAGAATGATTGTTTGTCATTCAAGAGTCTCTAAAGTCTCTTTGTGAGTAAGATGGTGTTCATGTCTTTGATGGAGCAAATACCAAGTCCTTCATGATTCCTTCGATTGCACACCTCACTCCATCTCACTTTACTTTTATGGATTCTATCACTGCTACCTGACCATAAGAAGTTTTTAAATCAACTTGTCAATTGATTTGCTAATGGAATTTGGAAAAACTAGATGAGCTGCCTAATAAGTGTTGATGGAATTAAGTATTGAGATTATAAATTGAGCTTTTCTTACTATTGAAAGATGTTTCGTGCTCTAGTATGATATTCTAGATTGAATTCTATCAAATAGATAAATATTTCTTTTGGAGCAATTCACCAGCAATCCAGAAGTTCTTTGAAATATTTTTAAAGCTTTCATTAGGGAGGAAATGGAGATTGCATCTACTTTGGAAAATAAAAATAAATCATCTGCAAAACAAAGATTAGTTAGTTTAAGTTTCCTACAATTTGAATGATATTTAAAGCCCTTTTTTCTTTTAATAACTCTCAAGATTATCCTATGAAGTGTCTCAATAACTAAGGGAAATATATAGGGAGATAAAGGATCTCCTTGTTGAATACCCTTGGAGATTTTGAAAATTTTGGCAGGCTATTCATTCACCAGAATGCTAAATGAGGAAGTTTTCAAGCACTGCTTATTCCATTAAATGAAAGAGACTGGAATTCCATAGTATGTAGGATATTGATCATGAAGTTCTAGTTGACATTGTAATATGCCTTCTCAAGATAAATCTTGATGCAATAATTAGGATTAATTATTTTTTTGGAGTAATTGTTGATGAGCTCTTGAGAAATTAGTATGTTATCTCCAATCACCCTTTTAGGTATGTAAGCCCTTTGGGTAGGGCTAATGTGCTTGTCAAGTAATCCTTTGAGCCTTTAAGCTATGATTTTTGAGATAATTTTGTAAATGGAACTACAACATGCAATAAGTCTGAAATTTAAAAAAAAATGATTTAGCTTACTTTGCTTTGGGATAAGGGTTATGAAGGTTTTGTTGATTTCTTTTAGAAGTGTGCCATTGTTGAAAAATCCCATAATTGCTTATGAGATCATGTTTCCAATGAGGGACTATGTTTTGTGGAAGAAATTTACATTGAATCCATTTGGTCCAGGGGCCTTGTGAGGGTGAAGTGCATCTACAGTTTTCCTTGATTTCCTATAAAGTGACAGGCCTGCATAACAATTCAATGTCATGAGATGTACAAGAATCCTTCAACACCTCCTTGAGGAAGTGTATAGATGAATGTACTTCTGAAGGTTGATTCATTAAGTCATTCAAGTAATTGAAAACTCCTTCCAATAATTAATTCTGAGATTCAATACATAGTTTCTACTTTCCTCGAAAGTATGGCTTTTTGAAAGACAGAGGTGCTCTTGTCTCCATTCTTCAATCAATTAACCCTAGCTCTTTGTTCATTATAGAATAATCATAGTGGAGTGTTTGAGTGTAGCTTTTTAGGGCTTTCCTCTTTTTCAGTTACAGAATTTGAGATCCAAGATTTGTGTAAACAACATGTTGAATGGATTCCAAATCATTTTTTGCTATGTTGACAAGATGATGTGTGTTGCCAACATTAGCTTTATATAACAACTCCACATCATGCTTGATTATCTTTATTTTCCTTACACAAACTTACTGCTTGGTGCCTCTAATGTTGGATCTCAGTGCTTCCCAAATTCTTTCTTCAAAACTAGCTAGCTTCAAGATAAAGTTGTTAAATCTGAATGAAAATTTGGAGTTTTTTGCAACAAGTTTGGATAACATGAGAGTGTGATCAGATAGGATATCGTTTGGGTATAAGGAAAAATAGTTAGGGAAGGCATTCATCCACAATAGATTGGAAACACTTTTATCTAGCTTTTTCCTAATTAGGCTATCACCATTTTGTTTATTATTCTATATGTAAAAACATCCACCAAGGGTAAAGCAATAAGCTAAGCTTCTTTTAGAAATTTGTGAAGTTTTATGTAAGGATTACGTACTGATCTCGAACCATCTACTTCATCTACTTTCAATATAGATTTGAAATCAGCTGAAACTATCCAAGTTAAGTTGGTTGAAGTTGCTAATTCCTTTATCTGATTCCATAAGAAGTTCCTCTAGTATGCATTATTATGTGCATATATGAACGTTGAGTAAATCTGTTCATTCAGCTACTTCATGTTGACCTACAAATGCACCATTTGATTTGTAATTTCAGATGATTTAATAGAAAAGATGTCAGAATCATATAGAATTAATGATTCTTCCATTTGGATGACATGAGTTATTGGAGATGATCTGCCAGGTGGTAGGAAGATAGGTTAGTAGTTTGCAACACTCATTTCTTATTCTAGTTTCCGAAATTCCAGCAATGGCTAACTTTATATTACAAAATAGAATCCTTGATCATTAATTTTTTATTAAGGGAATTAGCCCCTCTTACATTTCACGTGAGGATATTCATGTCTTCTTAAAGGAGGGCCTCTCTTTTTTTGCTTGATCTTTTTCTAACCACTATCTCAAAATCTTGGTCTTTATAAATTTATTGTTAAGCTTGTTTTTTCAAGTGTTTCTTTAGTGATTTTTTTCCACATGATCTGCATCTGTTTGTGTAAGCCTATGTGAACCTTATATTTGTTCTTTCTCTTGTTACATATCTTACATTTTATTTCTTACCTCACTTTGAAGGAATATGCTCATCCATATGAAACAATCAACATATAAATATACATTTTATTTATAGTCATAATTAATAAAATTATGATTAATATATATATATATATATATATATATACTATATTAAAAAATAAGTCTTAGAATAAGGAATTATTAAATGGATAAAGAAAAGTGGAAATGAGTTGGTTGGGATATGCAAAATATTTGATTTGTTGAACTTTGTGGATAATATTTTGGTAAGTTGTCTTAATATTATCTTCCTATTTTCTTACTCATTTGTCACTTCTTCTGTATTTAAACCAAGCATTCTTAAGGTTTCACTATATAGACTTCCCATCATATGTTGTAAGAAAAAACCAAATTTGAGGTTAAATTATTGTGTTACTTCCATGGTGTTTTATATAGGTGACCATATAAGTATCAATAGAGTGAGTGTGTATAAGTATTAGGATAATTACCTCTCAGTTTTTCTTGAATAAAATAAACCTAGATTAAAACGCATTGCTTGAATGGAATGCTCTATTAACATTGCCTTGCAAATGGAGATATGTTAAAAGCACCTATTCACTTAACTCTATATATCATAAATTAAAAAGGAATCTTGTAGAAAAAGAACAACTTCTTGAGAAGCAAGGCATTAACCGACATCATCTAATTTCTTCCAAACTAAAACTCAATTGCAGAGACCTATGATCTAATTCAATACCAATAATTGGGGAATTATGGTTAGTTAATTTTGGCAAGCCTAATGGGTGTTTGCATATAATTTAACCCTCAGTTAAAGACATATACCTAGTAATTTCCCCAACATGGAGATAGAAGACAAGCTTATTTAAAATGGCTAAAGCTCGACAAGTTCACTAATATCATACTTAAGACTCTTCGGAAACCTGCTCATGCTTAGACTCTTCTGAAACCTACTCAGAACGTACTTGTTATACCCTTGTATGATTTGCGAAACATTGTTCAAAAGGAACCTTTATTTTGCGGCTAACACTTTCGAAATGTTTAAGAACCATAGATAAGTTGAAAGACATTCATATCCCTAATGTTTTACGTAAACTTTGCAATACAGAGCACATTCACATCTTTACAAGTTACAGCTATTCCAAATATTAAGATGCCCTTTATCTCTACCCATTAAATTATATAGGTTTTGCTTAGTTGGTCCAACTTCATAACATGGTTACATGGGTTGAGAATATTAGATTTACTCATCAAAACGATCAAGTGATCAACAAAAATTTGAACTTGTTATTAGTTATGGAGTTTATGTGGTATTTCCTAAAATACTTTATGTGCATTAGCTAAATCACCAAACCTTGCATACATATCCACCAAAGCATTCATTATGTACAAGTCAGATCCACAACCACAACTCTTCAATCGTCTCCAAACAATCAAACATGTTCATGAATATGAATAATACGATATAAGCAAATTTGAGCACAGAGTGAGTACCTTAAAGCCTTATTGAAATAATACGTTGGTTAGTGCCTGACGAAGGGGGAGAGGCGGCTGTTGCAACTAACAGCTATTGGAGCGATGAGAAAGATAGAGACAATGAGAGAGATTAGAGAATACGATGAGTAATAGTGAGAGACAGAGGGAGAGTTGAAGGAAGAAATAAACATAAAGCAAAGTGATTGTGAGAGATGGAGGGAGATGAAAAGGGAGAAATAAACATAAAGCAAAGCGACATCATTCTGCTTCAAAAGCAAAAGCAAAAGCAAAAAGACATCATTTTGCTTAGTGAGATAGAGCATCGTTTTGCTTAGTGAGAAAAAACAGTGCATAATGACGTCGTTTTATTTCAGAAGCAAAACAATGTCATTTTAATGACAATTTTTTTACTTCTAAACCAAAACAACATCATTTTTTTAGTTTACAAAGTTGGGCCTCAGGCCAAGCTCAAGTTCAAGCTCAAACATTTTGCTTCACAATAGGCCTGAGGTTCGGTCAACCCAAGCTTGACTTGTTGACCATGGGCTGGACCGGGCTGTTTTTGCCTTTTCCTTATGTGACTTGGATGAGTAAACTTATGATCATATGAATTTCACGGTAGAGTTAAGAATAACATATAAGATAGATTTTTATCAGAATTGTCACATTACTGATCTAGGAGTCATACAAGATGCGATTTATAAAGTTGTTATCTACGTAATTTAAGTTTAGATGGTTTATTAAGAAAACTCAAATCAACTAAATTTGAACATGATCCTAGCTAGCTAGAGAGATTAGAGTAATCTTTTTGAACAATATTGAAGGTTATTATTTTGAATAAAATAATGAGAATAACTAAATTAATGATTAAAGTCCTAATCTTATTCAATTGTGATGACATATAACTAATTACTTACTTTTACTACATTTACATTATGCTATGAGTAGAAATTATCTTTGTTTAGTATAGTTGATACTAAATGTCAGTGAACTAAATCTCTTAAACATAGGTCAAGTTTGAGAAGAGTCCTCAAATATAGAAAGAAAAATTGTATGTCTATTATATGTGATTTTATTGTTGATTCCTATTAATGATTTGGTGATAAAGTTTTAAAGATAATTCAATATCATATAGATGAAAAATGTAATGACATTTAAAGTTGACTAATATCTCATAAACTTTAATAGTAACATCTAAGATGTATGTCAATACTATGATAATATGATGCAAGAAATTGCATAGAGTAGAGCTTAAGGCTCTATTTGGTTGAAGGGTTAGAAATGGAAGGGGGTGGAACGTAACACACTTCCATCGTTTATTTGAGAGTTTCATAATAGAATGGAATAAAATGGGATAAAAGCGGAGGGTTTCATGTTATGTTCCATTCCATCCTAAACAGTGAAAATAAGAAACCTCCGATTCGGAGGGTTTAGGATAGAACGTAAATTAATAAATACATACTACCTAACATACCCTCAATAATTCTTCTTAATACTAATTCTGAACAAATCATAATATTAATATATTAAATAGAATATAATAATATTTATTAAATAATTAATAACAATATTTTATATTATATATAATAAATTATATATACTTAATAATAAAATAAAAATTTTATATTTAAAAAACAATTATTTATTTACTTATTTATATAGAAATATATACAAACAATTAAATAATATTT
>JAOQMQ010000002.1:26804641-26819497 GCA_027563845.1 Erythroxylum subrotundum
AATTAAGTGGTGCATTAACAATTAGTGGCACACCATATTATTTCTATCTTGTATAACAGTACCATTAATCTCATACTAAACAAACCATACGAAATTCTTAGCATATAACTCTTATTTTATAAAAATATAAATTATAACCATTTTTAAAATATCTTAGTGACTCATTTATTTACTAAACTAAAGTTCATAATTTTTCTTTTTTTAATATAAATCCTTGGTAAATATTTGATGAATTGCATTTAATTTTTCTTTATTTTTATTCATCTATTTTGTTATAACTTTATAATGTCTTCATGTCTCTAGTTCCCAACAAAAACTAGTTGACTTTCTACCGTGTAATTCAATGAATGAAAAAAGCCCAAATATTTTTGTCTTAATTTGAATAAAATATGGGAAGTGTTCTTTATAGGCATGTAAAGTAGTCATCAAAGCAAGAAGAAAACTAAAAATATAGAGTTGTTTTGCTCTTATTTTTGTGAAAATTGTATTGTTTTCCTTTTGTTAACCATAAACAATATTTTTAAATTACTAATTATCTTCTATGAAAAATAAACCTCTAATTTTGAAGATTGAGTAACCCTTGGCTATTGCAACTATTGAATGAGGTCTTATGCTCGTATGAATCAAAAGCATATCTTGATCGGAAAAAAATGATTTTGATTTGGGAAACCTTCAAAGGGGTGGAGGAGATAAATAGAAACCTTCAAAGAGGCGAACAAGACGGATTTAGAACAGTAACTATTAAATTAAGGGAGGTTTTAATTGTTCTTTTGATAATAATAAAATATAAATACGAATGATGGGTTTATTATTTTGATGAGAATGAATATGAGAACAAGATGATGTCATAAACTTAAGAAGATATTGTATAAAGTTGATAAAAGTTAAGATCAAGTTTGAAACTTACAAAGTGAAGACTAAGTCAAAAACAAAAGAAGGAAATGGAATACCGAGGTCATTCTTTAGTTATAATATTAATTGTAATCTCATTTAGTCACTTTAATGTTCTAAAAGGCTCGCCATTTATAAATATTTCTTGTAAATTTATTGCATGAATTTTTTCATTTATTAAGAGGAATTGGAGTTTTCTTTTTAATTTTAACAGAGAAGCCTCTCGATCTTTCAAACACTCTTTAATGGACATCTTGGGAAGTGTTTAAATCATAATTGCATTAAAAAAAATTGAGTTTGGATATTTGAAGTTGTTAAAAATCATGTTTTGGGTGGGGGGATTGGCCAACCTATATAGGTTAGTGGTCAACAATATATGTTAAAGTTATCAAATTTTGATATACCAAGAATTTGTAGTAATATTAGTTGATGTATTAGTCAACCAATGTGTTATATTGATTGATCAATATGCCTACTGGTTGACCAGTGTCTCAATGGCTACTTAATCTAATATATGCATTCAATGCATATTGATGGAGCAATATATTATATTGGTCAACTAATGCTCTACAAGTAAACATTGTAAACATTGTAAACATTGTAAAAACTAGTTTTTTTTTTTGCTCTAATGGCTAATAAGGGCCCTAAAACCTTATAAATACTTGTTTTCTCATTGTTTCTTATATCAATAAGCATTTGGATGTCTTTCACACACATTTCTAAGTAATTTTCAATTATTTGAGCATCATTATCTCATATTTGTATAAGTAAACCTCTTTGGAATTATCAAGTGATAAAGTGAGTTACTTTTAGTTATAAGATTTGATTAGGGCAATATATTATTAAACTTGGGGGTGTTCGAAGTAGGATTGAGGTTCCTCTTCGTCTTGAAGGAAGATTGTAATAATCCTTCATCTTCTTGGTAGTGGATATTGTTAAAAACCAAGATCATTAAATCAATTACGTGATAGGGAACACAAATACTTACTTGTTGAAGACATGATCGAAAAATTATGAAAGCACCGCGCAAGCGTTTGGTGACAACTAAGACTTCCACAGCAACTCCACTCTCTTTGAAAAATACAGTTCTCAATGGGACAAAATGTAGAGATACCATACATATGTATATATAGGGAGTGCAGCGGGGACCTAGCCATAGATATTAACCATAGGCCTGCCCATCATGGGCCTTACGGTTAGACCTACACCATTAATCACACTAATGATATAAAGTGCTTAAGTCCAATAGGGATCACAATAATAGTGGACCATAGGCATCTCAATAGGGATCATATCATTAGCCTGTTTTTAATAAAACCAAAACTTCAATTGATTGTAGCCCATAAAATATATTCTAACATTCTCCCACTTGGGCAAAATCAAATGTTTAAATTTATTTATTAAAAAACCTTTGAAAACGAGTCTCAAGCTAATAAACTAAAATTTGTGCAATGTGGCCATATTTAAAATATATATATATGTATACATATGTATGATCCGAGATGCAACACTTCAATAGGACTAAGTCCGATCAAAGTCAAATGACATTGAACTATGGCACCCGTTACAACCTTTATGGATATAACATCGATCCATAATTACATATATCATTAGCCTTGTTAATCAATCATTAGTGTGTAGTGTAGCAAGAAAATATAGCACATAAAGGTGATCCAATAATTAATGTAAGGTGCTACTTTCAACGTCAGTCCATACAATTTCTCTTAAAATAGGCTTAAAGCAAGAGAAATTGTATAGTTCATTATGAACTATAATGCCTTGAACTCCAATATGGTGTCAACCACCGGCACGATGAGTGAAAAAGACACCAAGTTCTATAATAGTGTCTGCATACTCAAGTATGGTGTTGACCAGGAGACATTCTGATATAAGAGAACACCGAGTCCAAAATTTTGTAATAGGTCTCTAACTCTAATATGGTGTCAATCACAAGATAATATTCAAATCAATTGCATTAAAATAACATAATCCATGCAAAATGAACATTCAAGTATTTAACAATAAAAGTCTAACAAGACAAGGAAAGATCACATACATTTCAAAACTCCCACTAGTCAAGCAAATTAATAGAGCTTCAAATCCCTATGTCTTCAACGTGCTTCTGGAACACTATGGGTCGAAGACCCTTGGTTAAGGGATCAGCTAGCATGGACTCTATAACTATATGCTCGATGACTATCTCTTTATTCTTCACTAGGTCTCTGACAGTCAGATACTTTAATTCCATGTGCTTAGAACCATTAGAACTTAGAAGTCTTGTTATTTTTAGTGTAAAACACTGTTGCACTATTATCATAATAGATTCTGAGAGGTCTAGCAATGGAATCCACAATGCGAAGTCCGGTCACCAGGTTTCTCAACCAAATAGTATGAGTAGCAGTCGCATAACAAGCAATAAACTCAACCTGCATAGTAAAAGACGCAACCATAGTATGCTTCTTGCTCTTGCAAGATATCGCACCCTCAGCCAATATAAAGATGTAACCAGAAGTCGATTTCATATCATCAGGGCACCCAACTAGATTTGAGTCACTATACCCTGTTATCTCTAAGTTGTCAACTCTTCTAAACGCAAGCATATACTCCTTGGTTTTCTGTAAATATATCATCACTTTCTTAGCAGCTACCTAATGAGCATTACCATTACCAGGATTAGACTGGTACCTACCCAAAACACATTACCAGGATTAGATTGGTACCTACCCAAAACGTCAACTATATAAGTAGTATCAAGCCTAGTGCAAACCTGAGCATACATCAAACTCCCCAATGTACTATCAAATGGTCTGTTCTTCATCTCTGCCTTTTCAATTTCATTCTTAAGACACTGGTCTTTCTTGAATTTGTCACCATTAACAACTGGTACATCTCCAGGTTTACAATTTTGCATGTCAAATCTCTCCAGGACTTTATTAATATAAGTCCTTTGAGACAAGCCGAGTAAGTTAAGAGATCTATCCCTGTGAATTTCAATTCCTAGCACGAAACTTGCCTCACCAAGATCTTTCATCTCAAAATGCTTTGTCAGCATCTGCTTAGTTTCATTTAACAAGCTAAGATCACAGCTAGCAAGTAGAATATCATCAACATATAAAACGAGAAAAATGACTTTACTCCCACTGACCTTTAGGTATATACATTGATCAACTTTATTTTCTTCAAAACCCAAGGAGGTAACGACTTCATCAAATTTTAGGTACCACTGCCTAGAAGCCTGTTTCAGACCATAAATAGATTTCTTCAATTTGCACACTAAATACTCATTACCATTTGATTGAAAACCCTTAGGATGTTGCATATATACTTCCTCGAGGAGATCACCATTCAAAAAAGTTGTCTTGACATCCATTTGATGTAACTCTATATCGAAATGTGCTACAAGAGCCATGACAACTCTAAATGAATCTTTACTGGACACAGGGGAAAAAGTTTCAGTGAAGTCAATGCCCTCTCTTTGCGTGAAACATTTCGCTAATAGCCTAGCTTTATATGTCTCAACTTGACCCTTTGAGTCCTTCTTGGTTTTAAAATTCCATTTACAACCAATCGCCCTATAATTTTTAGGCAATTCAATAAGTTCTCACACTTCATTATTAGCCATAGACTGCATTTCTTCTTTCATGGCATCTACCCACATATAAGAATAAGCACAAGACATCGCCTCTTGATAAGATTTAGGATCAACATCATCCCCAATATCATACATGTCTTCATTAAGATAAACAAAGTAATCGTTGGAAATAGCCGGTCTCCTCTGTCTAATTGACCTCCTAAGAGTTACTTGCACAACAGGTTCGATAGGTTGAGAAGTATCAACTAGCGCAAGAGGGTCAGCAACATTATTAGGATGATCAACCAGAGTAGGGGAATCAACTAAAGGAGCATCAACCAAGTTCTCGACTAGAACAATAACTGTAGGCATGTTATCAATGGAATTAGGAAAAGAAATGATTTCATGCACATGAACAGTGGAATCAACAGCAGGAATAATAGCTTCAGCCTTGTCCAATTCTAAAAATTTTGCATTCATAGGTTCCAAAATTCTAAGACCGCTTTTAGTACAATAGAACCTATACTCTTTTGCATGGTCTGGATATCCAATGAAGTAACAATGGGTAATTTTAGGGTCAGTCTTTTTCTCTAAGGGATTATAGATCCTAACTTCTGCAGGACAACCCCACACACGAAAATGGTTTAAACTGGGTTTTCTACTTGTCCAAAGTTCAAAAGGTGTTTTTGGAACGGATTTGCTAGGAACTCTATTAAGCATGTAAAAGAGCAGTTTTTAAGGCTTTTCCCCATAAAAAATTTGGCAAATTAGTTCTACTCATCATACTCCTCATCATATCTTTTAAAGTGCGGTTTCACCTTTAGCTACACCATTTTTGTTCAGGACTACCAGACATGGTATATTGTGGAACAATTCCACAAGCTTGCAAAAATTTAGCAAATGGTCCCATTTATTGCTGTCTAGCATCAAATCTACCATAATACTCACCACCATGGTCAGATCTCACCACCTTGATGACTTTTCCTAATTGCTTTTCTTCAACCACATTAAACCAAATATCGTGACTAGACATTTTAAATACCAAAAACCATAAATAAATGCATATCTAAACATATCTATTAGATACAGAAAGCAAGATGAGAATGAAATTATCCGTTTACCATGTCTACTAAATAGTTTATCACTGTAGAGGTGTATAAATCACAATATGTTCAAAGAATTAGGATAGATTTAGGTTTTTTAGTCTAGATTCTACTCAAAACTGAGATATAAAGAAAGAAGATGATATATACAGTACAAGAGGAGTTTTTAGAAGCTTCTTAAGACAGCTTTGGACAAGAAAAATACAACATTACCCTAAAAATTATGAATTACTATAACAGACATAGTTTGGTATATGGACGTGTAGCGATCTATATCTAATAAATTGGCATCCTAAAAATTATAAACACATGATCTCATAGTTAATAGTTTCCAATAAAATATTAATTCCATACAATCTCATACATAACCATGAATCAAATTGTTTCAATCAAACTGTCTTATTCAAATTAATAATAAGAACATGGTTCATCATATAGTTACGTTGTTAATAAAACCTTTAATGAGAATGGCTTTCTACATTATCATGTATCAATCTGTCTATTACACATATTGTCTCTTACTAAATTTGTAGTTAAAACATAATTCACTATTTGGTCGTGTATTGAAATAAACCTTTAGTGTACATAATTTGATGCATGATCGTGTGGTTAATCTTGTTAGAACAAAACTTTTTATTACATAGACATCGACCAATATGTGTCCTTCCCATTGTACCCTCAAAAATTCTAAACAGAATAATGTTAAAAACTTCATTAATGAACACACGTTGCTGTATGGTTGTGTACCACTTTGCTTCCTTCATATTGATAATTTGTATTATTTCAACTCAGTCAGATATTCCTACTTTTTATTTTTGTCACTTAGTGTCTTAATGGTATGGATTGTACTCCATCATTATGGTAGAGTGTATGTTATTGGAATAATTCAGTAGTAGGGAGATGGTATTCCTTCCACTCACTTGTTATATTCTCTTTTAAATGTTAAGGAGTTACTTATGATATTTGTTAACAAAAAATGAAAAAGAAACATTACTGATATTTACAAGTATATAATAATTTCTTTTTTTTTGGCAGAAGTACAAACACATTTGTCGTCTCCTCGGAAACATGAAATCAAAGCCCTAGTTCTTTACAGCTATATCAAACACCTTTTTCACCCAAAATTGACCCCAAAAAAGAACCAAACTATTTCTTGAGCTTGCAAGATTTAGTTTTTGACTTGAAAAGGAAACAAAGAAACGAACCATGTTCAGATCTCATCCTAGAAACCAAAACCATCAATGAAAATTTAGTATATATGGATTGATTAACTAACCTAATTGGCTTCCCAGCCCAATCATTTCCTTATACTGGTTCAAGGATTCCAGCCTCTGTAGCCTCATCTCCTCGTTGAACTTCTTTATGAACGCCTCCACTCGCCGGTTCAAATCGTCTTGGCTCAGCGACGGCTCTTTCCTCAACTTTCCCGACATCGGAGACGACGAACTCACCGGTGCCAGTTGTTCATTCGTCCTGTCCTTGAACGTCTCTGATTTCTTCACCAGGCGTTGATCCACAACGCATACTTGACGGCCATGATTCTCCCACGTGTCGGACTTCTTCAAGTGCCTCGTTAACGGAATTGGACGGCCCTCCGTTATCATCTTCCACGTGTTCTCCAGCGTCTCCTGTCGTTTTGGCTTTGACACCCTTAGAGCCCTCCCTCCTAAACAGATAAAACATTTTAACCGTATAAATAAATCACTCATCAAATGACCATTTTGTCCTCCCCCGCTCCCCCGCTTCATAAATCAAGCAATTAATGAAATGATATACCTTCGGGGCTGGCTTTGAGCGGTTTCCGGTGACAAAAGCGAGAAGAAACGAGAGGTTTCTCGGCGGGAGAGAGAGTCGCTGGGGTCGACAGATTTTCGTAAGAGTCGGTCCTCTTCGGCGGGACCCACGTGGACTTGGAGATAACAAACTCCTCTTCCTCTTCCTCCTCGTCTCTTAAGGCCTCCTGAACCTCCACAGAAGCACTCACTTCCTCAAGGACACCACATTTGTCCTCTTTCCAATCACGTGCAACATCAACCGCCGCCGACTGATGCTCGAACTCATCTGAACGATGGCTCAATATTACTTTGGAATTTGGCATTCGCTCTACCTCATCATGGATACTGGCCTCATAATCATGGTCTCGGTGATATCGCGAGGACGCAGCGATTGTGATGATGATACAGTTGATGATAACGTATAGGTAAGGTGGTTTGAGCCAGGAAGACAATGATCCCCATATATGGGGGCCCTGAGAAACAGAGAAATCTAACACCAATGGAACAGAGAATTTCATAAGCAAAGCTATGCACAATACACTCGCTGAAATCAACACAACCTGTATTGAAACTGAGAAAGACGCCATATTTTTTTCCTTTGAGAGAGAGATTGAGCGAGCGTGAGTGTGTGAGTGAGTGAGAGCGAGACTGAAGGGAGGTGGGTAAAGGAAATGGAACGTGACGAGGGTATATAGAGGCGGACTGTGGGAACGCGGTTTATGATGTAATATAAGCCGTTAGATTGGATGTGGAGGTTAAGTGGATGGTTCGTGGAGGTTTAAATGGACTATGGTGTACCTGTTGCTCCTCCTATTTCTTGACATCCTTTTCAGTCTATGTTTCTCAGATAAAAGTTGGAACTAATTAGGGAAAAGCTATAATCTAATCTTTCTTTCTAGAGACTGTAAAGCGAGACTGCCAATCTCAGTCCGGCACAGATACTATGGTAAATATGATTTATGGTTGTATTATCAATGCTTTTAGATTAAAGAAAAGGAACTTTTGAATATTCTTTTTCCCAACGGTCATAATATTGACCGTTAGTGGCGCAGGTCGCAGTTACACGATCACCGAGGCTCCGGAGCAGGGGCCAGGGTGGGCTGGCACGTGCGCTACAGCTTGCTAGTGGGTACACCGCGAACCGACCATATCCTATTTTGTCTTTTTTGGCCTATTTCTTTTACGTTTTATTAAAACTTTGACTTAAAAATGAAACATAAATGGGATCTGACATGATGAGTAGTGGTGAAGGATGGCCAATGAGGCCTGTACGGTTTTTTGTCCCAATATCAAGTCCTCCTACTTCAGTTACGCCCGGTTTTAATAACTATATATAATTGTAGAAACAATAAACATAAATGAACTTTTTGTTCTTCAGAAAATTAGGTTAAATAATATTTTTCTATTTCTAATTCTATACCACACCAGTGAAGGTTCAAACCTTTACCAGATGTTATCCGCCAACCTCTCAAATTTAACATTTGACAAAAGAATTAAGGAATTGGTTAGTGATAACATCTCAACAACTTTAACTACAACATGTATCATTTTATATTATTGACATGTGAATATCCATTTTGTTGTAATCTTTATTTTATCATATCATTTAATTTAGATTGAATCAATTTTAAATTGATTCATCTTATCTCACTAGTGTTATAAATATAGCATACATTATTCAGCATTAATACATAGAAAATATAATACAAGTTCTTTATATCTCCTTGTCTTTCATGGTATCAGAGCTTACGCCCAACTCTTAATACCTCTTTTTTTCAGTCAACCAACACTACAGTCGTAATCATAACAAAGATAAGTTTCTTTTTATACACACATAAACACTACCATTTAGCCAATTACTCAACTTAACTATACATCTTTGCAGAAATATCCTTAAACTCAATTACAAACCATCTCAATCCTATCCACTTCAAATATACAACACTTCATATTCAACTACGCACAACTAGAGCAGCCAATATTTAGCAACCTACCAACATCTTCAGACACAAACAACTAACCTTCACACATATCAGAACACTACCAGAATCAACTTAAAACGTGAAGAATTCCCAATTACACCCATGTTAGAAGTCAATCCACCGATATTACCATTCAACCAAGTCACAAACTTCATGACTACACCACTAGATTCCGCAAACTATTTGGTATGGAGAAATAAAATTAAAGTCATCTCCATTACCTTAGATCTTATTGGCTTTGTTGATAGCACCATTTTATCCCCAGTAGAAGCAAACCCTCATTCACTGCATTGCATTAAATGGAAGAAACATGATCAACTTATGTACTATTTTCTCACCAACTTCCTCTCTAGCTCTACCGTCAGACTTTCCCTCGGCCACAACATTTCTAGCCTCTTTGGGTTGGTCTTGGAGACCACTTCATGCTCTAATTTGCCTCTCAATAATCCCTCCTCTGTTGGAAGCTTCACATTGTCAAGAAGGGCTCTGGCGCCATCGTCGATTATCTCAACGACATCTCTACCACAAATTTTGAGTTGTTTATAATGAAAATTTAAAACCATTCAACCCCTATTATCTTTGGAGAGCTCAAAGCAAAACTCTTACTTATGAGCTGTGTCTACTATCCTTCCATGCACCACCGTCATTGGATTCTGCTCTTGCTGCACTCTCCACCACAAACCACTCCTTTTATGGCTGAGGCAATGGCAGAAGATGCCGGGGGCAACACTCCTCCAACTACTTATCTAGCAACTCCATTTTTTCCTTTAGCAACCTTAACGTATTTGGGTAGAAGTGATGGGCAGTTGGAACAAGTTTTAGGCCTGGTAATCTTAATGGCCCAACTCATGACCAATCACATAATGGACCCATGCAGCTTTAGGAAGCCCATCAGTAACAAGCCTCAACCCAATTCCCTTTCCGGACTTAAGCTTCACATACTTCCTCTTATCCTAAACCCAATTTCAAAACAAAGCCATCTACCCAATGCCAAATATATTGGAAATGGGGACATATTGCTCTTTATTGTTGCTTATGGTATTATGAATTTTGGAACCACTCCACTGATTATCACCACCGCCTTTTCTTCCATGAGTATTCAACCCAACCATGACACTGCTCCTTTCACCAACAATAATGTTACTGAATGGATACCCAATATTGGTGCTACTGCTTACTTAAACCCACATTCCTATATCCTAGAATTTTTCACACCTTATGACAACCCCAATCAAGTTGTTGTTAGTAATGGCCACGCTCTTCCTATTTCATCTACTGGTACTTTAACACTTCCCACTTTTTCTCGTAATCTTTACCTTTATGATATATCAATTGTTCCTCACATCACTACTAATATTTGTCTATTGCTAAATTTGTCACTGATAATTCTTGAGTCATTAAATTTAATCTATCTAGTGACATTGTGATGGATGTCAAATCCAAGATCCTGCTTCTCACGGGTCACATCCGTAACAACCTCTATCCTATAAAGATTCCAACACACTTTACCAATCTAGTTGCTCTCACAGCCACCTCAAATTTAATAAATTTGTGGCATCAACATCTTGGTCATCCCTGTCATTCTACATTATCTAGATTAGGTTATAGTTTGTCTTTTAAATCTATGTACTTCTTGTCTTCAAGGCAAAAGTGTTCGTCTTTCATTTCCTATGTCTTCTTGAGTTTCTATCAAACCTTTACAATCAATATTTCATTATCTTTATAGATGGCTTTAGTAGATTTACTTGGATTTTTCCTATTATCTACAAAATGATGCCTTACTTTGTTTTCAATATTTTAAAGCCATTGCTGAAAATCTCTTGTCCACCTCCATACAAACTTTTCAATGCGATGGAGCTCCTATACTCACCAAAGGTGCCCTTGCTCACTACCTTGTTTCTATCGGAATAATTCTTTCACATTTTTTGTCCCTATACACCCTGATAAAATGGTCTTATTGAACACAAAATTAGTCACATCACTGAAACTACTCTTACCCTCCTTTTTCATGCCTCCCTTCCTGTTAAGTCATTTAAATTGCATATATTTTGGGCGTAATTATTGTTGATGTGTTGAAATTATTATCTGAAATTGATAGAATTGCTTTATAATTGTTTACAGATGGTTTTCAACACTCTAAAGACAAAAAATGATCAAAAAGATGCAAAAGAAGGAAGGAAATCTGAAATTCCCAATTTGGCCGAAATTCAAAGATTAAGCGTGGGCACGCCTAAGAATGGAATCTGGAGTCTGCAGAAATTCCAGAATTTGATTCCAATTAAAACACAATCTTTAAAGATCCTCTTGCCATCTTTCCAAGAAGTCTCCCACCGAAAATAGAAGTACACCTAATCTGGACAAAATCGAGAGAAGATAATGAGGAGATTCACATCAAATAGGAGGGTTGGGTGATTGCCGCATATATACATAGGTGTTAGGGTTAAAGAGGATCATCGTGTATTCTTCTTTTGGCTGTCGTACCTTCTTGTTTTTCTTGTTCACGTTTTCTGCACTTTTCAAGTAGTGTTTTCATAGCTTTCTATCAAAGACCAGGGATGGAGACTATTTACTTTGTTATTTGCTTTGGTTTTAATTCAATTATGAGTAGCTAATTTTCTTATCTTGGTTGAGGGATCCATGTTACATGTTATTATGGTGAGATAATTCGGATATGTTTTATGATTGTTAATGAACATTGAATATCTTCAGATCTGTTTTTTCCAATTGGATTCGTTATTTTCTACGCAACTAGAGATTAATTGGTTCAATCGCTAGGTTAACGGAATCTGACGTTCAATTCCGATAATCATAAGTAGCAATTATGATTAACTTCTCTACGTTAGAGTCGAAAATTCTAAGAAGATATTCGCTTGATTGATTACATGTCGTACATGTCTTTCACTTGCTCATTGATTCTTGATTCTTAATGCTATTATTCAATTTTACCTATGATCGTATCTAGGTTATTGTTTAATAAGATTGCTAGGATACATGTTTCTAGTCATTACACTTAAGAGAAATTTTTCCCAATGAATGTTCATTAATAATTGCAATTTTATGTCGAGGATCTATAATAGCATGATAACATCGGTGACTCGAAACCAAGGTATTTTTCCTATCGAATTTTCAGATTTAATTATTATTTCAATTTGCGATTTTTCCTTTGATTTTTATTGTTATTTCCATGAGTGAACAAAACCCCCTTCTTATTTTCGTTATTTGTGCCGTTTGAACTCGTGATTCTATAATCATAAAATTCCTCGTGGGAACGATATCCGCTTACCACTACTACATTAAATTGTTTTAACGGGAGTGAATTCTTTTATATTTGGTTGCAGGCGACAGCATCACCACTTCCTAAGTTTCTTTGGTATGAAGCCTTCACTATTGCTATTTATCTTATCAATCTATTACCCACTCTTGTTCTTCATCACAAATCTCCACATAAAGTCCTATACTATACTCAACCTGACTTCACTCATCTTCGAGTTTTCGGCTGTGTTTGTTTTCCTTATTTGGGCTCTACTCACTTAGACAAAATTATACCAAAATCTACCCAATGTGTTTTTCTTGGCTATGTCTCCCAACTTAAGGGTTGTCGATGTTTTGATCCTATCACCTCTAAACTTTACATTTCTCGTCATGTCCGCTTCCTTGAACATCTTTTTCCCTACAAACATTTCCTTGTGTCATCCTTCACTTCACCTTCTTGATCTCCTGTTTCTTTACCTTTACCTCTTCCCCATTTACTTTCTACTTCATCTTCCTCTCTTCCCACAATCACATCACATCTTCCTTCTTATCGTATAATCACACGTACCCAAGGGCATACTTGTACTCCTCGTCACTTTTCTGATTACATCACCTACACTGTTACCACCCTAAATACCCTTTTCAATCCCACATCTTTTACTTAAGCTAACAAATTTAAGGCCTCAACATATACCCTAGAAATATTATAGCATGTTTAGGGTGTATTAAGAAGTGAAGATATCAAATTAAGTGCATCTAAGTATAGAAAGAGACATAATGGTACTTAATGTAAAAGACATGGGTAAATGGGTAATTTGCTCATTTCAGCATGGACATACATACTTAGACGTGAAATATGTATTGAAATTTTTGATATGTTTGCTTGGATTTATGAACGTGATGTGAGGGGAATTGGTAGAATAACTATCCCATTTACTTATGAAATGTTGTTGGTTAAATTGGATGTGTTTTTGCGTTGCTCTTACATGATAAGACCGAAGTTAATTGATTTAGGATGTGTACTTCACTGGATGGATAGGTTTCACTGAACAGACTTTTGTAATTTGGCCATATCTTGGCATGTAGACCTCCAAATTGGATAATTCTAATTGAGATTAAACTAGAGACATAGGTCTAAAACTTTGATGAAGGAAATGAAATTTGATTCTGCCCCTAAGATTTTTTAATTTTGGTTTAAAGTTGAGTTTCGTCTGTTGTCCTTGTTTTCGAACAACCTACAATTTTTAAGTATAACTCCAAATATAATTAACCAAATTGCATGAAATTTATGCCATTAGAAAATTAAGACATAAGGGAATGAAATTAATTGATAAGATCATAGGCCAATGTGGGAACTAAAGGAAGAAGAAGGACCAATATGCAATTTTTTTTCTAAAGTTAACCCATGGGCCAATTAGATTAAAGCATGTGTGAACAATAAGATTAAAGCTTGTGTGTGTCCAATAGAATTGTAACCCATGGTCCAATATAGTTGTAATACATGATCCAATAGGATTGTAACATATAGTCCAATAGGGTTGTAAAAAATGGTCTAATAGGATTGTAACATGTGTCTAAGACTAGAAAAGTCATGAAAAGAAATATGGAGAGGGGAGATAGATGGCACTTTGAGGGTTTTAACTTCAAATTTTCTCCTCTCCATTTCACCTTCTTCATCCCATCATTTTTCATGTAAGAAATCAAGACAATCTTAGGTGGAAATCACGATAAAAGTTAGGGTTTTCTCTTCACCTTTACCTTCTCTTGCTTTGCTTATGAAGAAATGAAATTATAAGGTTGGAATTGGGATTGAAATGTGTATTTATGGTGTTTCTAGTTGGTGAGTCAAGCAAAGTCAAAGAGTAAGCGAAGGAAAGGCATTAGAAGAACTACTTTGCCAATTTTAAGTTTTGGGACTACATATAGTTTAATTCCTCTTAGTGTGTATGTTTGAATAAATATAAAAATTCATTTGGATATGGAATGGTTTATGGGATGATTGTTGTTGTTATTTTGGTGTTACTTTACATGGAAATAGTTGTATATGACAAGAGAGTATTGTGTAGTGGAATTATGTCTTAGGTTTGTTTGAACCTGTCATATTGTTTGAGTCATAACTCAACCTACAGACCTCTAAATTGGGTGATTTCAGTTTCATATAAAATATAAGACATACAAATAAAAATATCTAGAGATACTCTAACTTAATTTCGGCTTTATGACATTTGAAATTGGGATAAAAATGGTAACCTAATGCTGCCCCTGTTTTGGAGTAACTTATG
>JAOQMQ010000002.1:26819658-26831303 GCA_027563845.1 Erythroxylum subrotundum
CTTCTATACTGATTGTTTGCCTATTTTTAGACCATAATGGACTTAGCCTAAATTATAGTATTTTGTGTTTGTTTCCATTTTTTTATTTTTACCGAATCTTATCTGAACCTTTTTGAATGTGTATAAAACTTTTCAAACACCTAGAAATAAATGAAATAGGACTTACTATAGTTGAATTAGATAATTGAACATTGGAATTTAAGATTGCGTATATTGCATTTCAAAAAAAAAATACAAGTACATAATGATTTGTATGCATATTTATTGCTCATATATGTATAGTATGATTATACAAGTGTGATTTTGGCACCCTTCTAATGGTACGTGGTAAGTTATAACTTGCATGTATGATCACAAATACATATTTTATGACTTTAAATATATATCATATGAATTGTCAATATATGAATTGTAAAATTGGCAAATGGTTAAAGGAAATGTTACAATGCTTGCTCAATTGTCTTGGTGGTGGATAGATAGGCACGCCTATAGGGTTGCGGTTGCTACAGTTTGACACCAATGGTGTCTTCATTTTGAGACTATAATGTCTCCACATTTTGATGTCTTCAGGTATCTACAGTCTGATGCCTTCAGGTATCCACATTTTGATGCCTTCAGATATCCACGATTTGATACTTTCAGGTATTCATAGTTTTGATATTTTCAAATATCCACAGTTTTCGTTATCTACACCCATAGAAATGTGCAGGTCTAACACAAAAAGTAAAGTAAATGTTTATAAATAAGAAATACAACATAACAAGATAAATAATTGGTATTGATGAGCATTTGTATTTGTATTGATAATTTGTATCAATGGGCATTGAATGTCAATATTTGGCTTAAAAATGTGCATTTTCGGTATATGGATAATATGTTGAAGCATATTTGCATTATGTACTTTGCTTAAGTATGCCATCATTGTTTTCATGAGCGTTGAATATCAATGTTTGGTTTATGAATGTGAATTTATGGTATGTGAGTTGTGATATTTCTAAATGTGCGTGCTTGGTGGATGACTACTGTGAGTGGCCATCCAAACTAAGTATTTTATCCACTAAGCTTTCAAGCTTAGCACGGGTATTAATCCGTGTAGGTCCAGGTCATAAGAGCGAGGTACATGGAACATCTGTAGGGACCAAGGCCAACAACTGGAGTAAAGTACCTTTGGATGTTTCTTTTGATTAAAGAATGGTTACATATGTAATAAAGGAAATCGTATATTTTCCTTTTGGATTAACATGTAAATATAGAGATGTAATACTATTTTTCAATGATAATGTTAAATGATATGAAATTTTGTAATATATATATATGTGTGTAGCATTGAATAGAAAAATGTGTTATGATAGTCCCTATAAATGAATAAAAATGTATGTGGTGTTGTATGGGAATTTGGTTGCCATGTATGTGGGTGGTTGCAAGTTTCATATAAGAGGTGTTACAAAAAAAGTTCCTCACTGGTGCCAAACTATGTTTAATGAGTTCAACGCTCTCCATCGCATTAACATATGGACTCTTGTTCCTCCCCCACCAAATATAAACATTGTCGACTGTAAATGAGTTTTTTGCACTAAACAAAATCTCGATGGTTCTTTTGAGCTTTACAAAGCTCGTTTTGTAGAAAAAGGTTATCATCAAACCCTAGAGTTGATTATATTGCTACTTTCAATCTTTTTGTCAAACCAACAACTACTTTTATTATCATTGCCCTGGCCATATTTCATAATTGGCCTATATGCTAACTTGATATTTATAATGCATTTCTTCATGATTAGTTACAAGAACTTGTCTACATGTCTCAACCTCCTGGCTTCACTGATTCCCATCGTCCTCATTATGTTTATAGCCTCTATAAAGCTTCATATGGTCTCAAACAAGTCCCTCAAGCCTGTTTTTATCGCCTAAGTCAAAAATTCCTTAATCTTCACTTTAAACCCTCAAAGTCCGATACCTCTCTCTTTATTCATAAAACCAACTCTCACATAACCTTTCCCTTAGTTTATGTGGATGATATCTTAGTCACCAGTTCTTCACCCTCCTTCATCACAACACTTATCCATGATCTCAACTCTGCATTTTCCATAAAAGACTTAGGTCCACTCCATCACTTTCTTGGTATTGAAGCTCACACTACTTATCAGGGCATTCTTCTCAACTAAACACAATACACCAACGATCTTCTTCTTCGAACTAACTTTGATAAATCTAAACCAGCTCACAAACCCATAACTCCATCTCTTCCTTTGTCCAAAAATCATGGTGTTCTACTTTCTGATCCTACTAAATATTGTAGTACTATTGGTACATTTCAATATCTTTGTCTTTCCTGTCATGATATTCAATTTGTTGTCAATAAGGTATCCCAATTTTTACAGTGTCCTATTGACATTCTTTGTTTTGCGATAAAGCGGATTCTATGATATCTCTGCTCCACACCCTCTCATGAAATTTATTTCACCAAATCTCTCCACCTTTCTTTACAAGACTATTGTGAAGTTGACTAGGTTAGTTGTACTGATGATTGGCGTTTTACATCTGGTTATTGTATCTTTTTTAACCCTAATCTCATTACTTGGAGCGTCAAGAAGCAACCCTTTGTTGCCCGATCTAGTACTAAAGCTAATTACGACAACGTTATTCTTGCCTCTTGTTAGAAAGTGCCTAACTCACCCTCAAAAGCTAGCTCAAGAGGAGGAGGTTTGCACATTATTATAAATTCTTGAATGCCTTTATAATTGTCCGATGTGGGATTCCTGACACACCCCCCTCAGTCCAGAGCAGGACTGGACATCTGATGGACATATTGGGCAAAGGGATATAACCGGGCACTGCCCCAAACTATCAAGACAAATTGGCTCTGATACCATGTTAGAAAGTGCCTAATTCACCCCCAAAAGCTAGCTCAAAAGGAGGAGGTTTGCACATTATTATAAATTCTTGAATGCCTTTATAATTGTCCGATGTGGAATTTCTGACACCTCTGCAGAATTATGTTGGATTACTACTCTTCTTGGTAAACTAGGTTTTACTACCCTTTCCCTACCCTTTAGTTTGATAATTTCGGTACTACATTTTTGGTCTCGGATCCAGTTTCTCATGCTTGTACCAAGCACACTGAAATTGATATCCATTTTATTTGTGACCTCGTCACTAACAAAGCTCTATTCATTCGACACATTTTGTCCTCTGTTTAGATTGTTGATATTATGACTAAAGCTCTTTCCTTTTCAGCTTTTTACCGACTTCAAGACAAGTTCACAATTTCCTCCTACCGTGAGCTTGAAGGGAGGTGATAATATCTCAACAGCTTAACTACAATATACTATATCATTTCATATTATTCACATGTAAATATTCATTTTGTTGTAATCTTTATTTTTTGCTATCATTTAGTTTAGATAAAATTGATTCATCTTTTCTCACTAGTGCTTTAAACATAGCATACACAGGACAGCATTAATACCCGGAAAATACAATGCAAGTTCTTTACATCAGTTAGTACAACACTGTTATAAACTATTTGGCTCTTACTATAAGAAGTATAGACTTTTGCAACTATGCGAGTAAGCAGATTCAATAACCAAATTATTTGACCATTTGCATCCTTATACGTGACGCTATATATAAATATTTGTGTTCGTTGGTCACGAGGCGGGGAATGCAAGTGTACACGTAAATCGCAGCAGAAGTTTCGTGTACATGTGTACACACAATGGGTAACATTTAAAGCAGTCGGTCAAAAACTACATCATATTTATGGGTTTTACTGTTTGATGCGATATCCCATGCCACATGTTTGTTTGCTTATTATCAGCAATTGAGTAATAAAATTGACATTTTAACTTCTGATCACCAGCATCTACAAATTGGCATTCTGGTCATATTAGAGCCGTTAATTAGTTCAGCTAGTTCCTGGTAAACCAGGATTAAGGAGGTCTGGCAGTTAAAGTTAGTCGCATCTCAACTGACCCAATCGATCTCCAGTCTCTTATATAATAGTTGCATGCATCGACTAATTGATGAATGATTGATAGACGGGAGAAATTTTCACTCAGTGCAGATCAGGATGAAACTAAAAAAGAAGATAAAAGACTTGACAAAGATAGATTGGCTTTTCCAGGGCCACGAAACTTCCTTGAAGTTTCCTGGTTTTCTACCCATTTTTGATCCGACAACAAGATTGACCGGTGTTAAGCTTTCATCTTTGACGATTTGGTGTGGCGTGTGAGTCAATGGATCACAAATTGGAAGTTGTGTTAGGTTAATTCTGACATGATTCACGGTTTACATGCATAGGGGTTGACAACACGTAGTAGATTGTTGCATCAAATATAAGAGTTATATTAGGGGGTAGATGCATCAATTGCATTTATATATTCTTGAAAATAACAATTGTGGATAGTTATTAATGGGAATTAGAAGCAAATGGATAATGTTGAGAGATTAATATGAGTTTTAGCATAACCTTTTCAGAGTTTTCTAATCAAGGAGACTTCAAAGTTATTTGGAAGACAAGAAGATGGACAAAAACTTTATAGAAGATGTGGGAGGTCAATTTTAACTTGAAGATGTTGAGAATTGGAAAAGCTGGCAGGATAAGACATAATTGACACTGTGCATGTATGGAGATAGGTGCCTATATTTCGTAAAGCTTAAAGTGGTTGAGAAGAGAACTAGACCGGCACCAAAGTGCAAGATAAGACCAATATGAGACTTGTCATGGTTTTACACAAGAAGATACAGAAGAAAACTGGAACCAATTATAACTAAGTGTCAAACGTTGGTTATATATTGACTCGTGAGGAAATTCCTAGAACAAAACTGACGTAATGTTGATGTTAGTTCGATTCCAATTCTCTAGCATAACTTACAAAGACATGCTATTTCTCAAGTTCAAGTGATCTATATATAGATCTAATTTTGTAACCCTACTTATAAATACTTGTATTAAATTTTATTTAAGGGACTTTGGGCAAGGTTTTGATAGATACTTAGTCTTGTTTTTCATAGTTTTTTATTTTTTTCTTAGCATTGGGGGAGGATTCAACGAAAGATTGGAAGAGATCGCGATGACAACTCCTATTCTCTTCTTTTATTCTTTCCTTTATATTGAGATTGACTTATTTGTATTTTGTTTTTATTAAGTTTACTGGCTAGAAACACTAGTTAGGGTCATGGATGTAGCTTGTAAAAATTCTTCAATTATTTATACACGATTTAATTATTTAATTGGTTGAATTTATTCTTATTACTCTTAATTGTTTAGTTTTAGCCATAATATATTCAATCTTATAGATTGCATTAAGAATCCAGAGGTGAAGTGGAATTTGCAAACTAGGAAAATAGAAACTTTATTGTTAGAAAACGAAAATATCTTAGACTTTAGTGATAACCAAATAGATTAACTATGCTTAATGAATCTGATTAGGTTGAATTATGTATAAAAAGGATATAGTTACCGATTAGATATACCTATGTGCTTTATGAGAAGACATAGATATTTTAGATTAATTGTTATTTCAACTTACATAATCAAGCTCATATGATAATTGGATTTTCCTATAAGTGAACCTCGAAGCCCTAAAACTTTTTAATAATTTATTTGTCTTTGCTAGTTAATTTGTACTATTTTTGTTAGTTAAAAGTATAATTATCTTTCGTCTAATTTGGTTTTACTTAGCTTTATTGTTTAACTAAGATTAATAGATATAGTTACATAGTTCCCTATGAGATTCGATATTATGAAATTACTTAAGTTTAATAACTTACTATAATTGAATCAGTATGCTCGCAGATTAATTCGGTCACGTGTTTGAATTAACTTTCTACATTCAAAAAGGTATATAGTATAAGACATACCAATATCTGAAAGACGTATGTTCCTTTTATTTCTATGTTCAAAACTCCTTAATCTTTGACTAAAATCATTTTTCAAAATAGCATATCTTGAAAATTACCTAAAACATTAAATAAAACTAATTGTAGTATCAAATTAAGGTAATTTAGATAAGAATATTGAAATTTCCTTTGAAAACATTTGTACACTAATCGTACATCACTTATCTTTCCATTATAAGCCTCCAACAATGACAATTAAAAAATTTTTAATCGCTTTGTCAATATTCCTCTAGTAAAAGAGTTATATATGTTAACATAACTGTGTTCCTAATCTTACTCATAAGACATGTTATACGAAATTGATTTGGGATAGTGTAAGGTAGGTGAGGTTGGCATGTTGTTTTTGGTTTGTAAATCATACTTCAATTGGCTGGTCTAATATGACAAGCTTCAAAATGCACAAGGTTCACTTATTGTGTGATTTTGGTGGTTCAGGCCAAACTTAATGAGTTTTTATTAGTATAGGTCTATATTTAAAGATTGCATCCAAGTTCTAACAGTTGTTGTTGTTCTATATTCTCATATATTACTAAAAGGCTTGCATAATTGAAGTTCTACGAAAGTTGCATGATTCATAGAGGCGAGCCTACTATTGGTTCCATACTTTGCTAAGACAAAGGATATGAGTTTTTAATCATCATCTATAAGCTTCTAAAGATCAACTAATCACAACCATATAACAGGTGCTAAAAGATATAACAATTTTTTTTGGATTTAAATCTTTGAATTTGTGTCTAGGCTTAAATGTTTGAGACTAGGACTATTGTGGTGGTTTGGATTAAAAAAATAAGGGTCTAGCTTAATGAACTGATATAGCATAATTTAAATGGGCTTGAATTCTTTGGGACTAGATTTAGGCTTTATGTTCCAATTTGGGTCAAACTTTTTTGGGTTTGATCAATTTAGGGCTAAACTTTTTAACCTGCTTAATTAAGATCTAAACGCTATCAAGTCTGTTCAATATTAGGCTATTTTGGATGGAAATCTAAGAGTGTCATACATGGGCTGTAAATTCAATTTGGTGAGGCCAGGTGGATTTCAGATGCCACGTAAAAAACACATGTGAATTTTCAGAAAAAGAAAATTATTTTATCTTTTTACTCAAAACCCTAAATTTCCAAATTTTCACCCTCGTTCTTTTAGAAACTTAACAAAAGGGGTTTTCTGATCCAACGTCTTGCCTTTTCACGCATCATCATCGTCGATCACTCCAATCCCTCTCGTTGATCTGCATTCTAACTTTTGAAAACCATGAATAGGATAACTGTTGATGTTCTTGCATCAGGGCTCTACTTCTATTACTCTCTTAGCTATGAACTCACTGGGGATCTTGTTGAGATTAGAGGGTTGATTTTCCTACATTCCTTTAAATTTAGCATTTTTCTTATATGGCAGAAGAATGTTCTTGTTTGAGTGGAAGGCTTTTTACTTATTTCTTCTATTATGTGCTACTAAGAATTTAAACCTTGTGGAGAAGCACGGACATGTTTTGATACCTTGCTTGTTGTCCTCAATTTTAATCTAATTCTTAAAATCATTTCATCAACAATAACCTCCTTGCTCTTCACCAGATTGCAACATGGAGTCATAATGAGTTGGGTCAGGTACTTCTTTAGTTACAAACTTTATTCTTGAAATGTTGTTGAAATCTCATAATCAGAATAACTTTTTGGTGCAGGAAACACTTCTTAACCTGTTGCTTCGCAATTATCTGCATTACAATTTGTATGATCAGGCTAGAGAAGCTGAGATCAAAGACCCCACGGTTTGAAGCTCATTTAAACCATTAGGCAAGTTTTCACTTTTTAACTATCAGAGAATATAGTCTCTTGTATGTAACATACGTATGCTTATGAAGTTATAGTGTATCTATATGGTGATCAAGACCCATTCACAGAAATAAGGTGTTGAATGTATAAATACTTATGAGCTGTACAGAAAACCAATTTTTTTAACGCTAAATTTATATGCCAAAATTGTTCTTCAACATTTAATCTTTAAAAAAATTCTTGGAGGCATACATTTGCTTCTTGTCATTGACCTTTTTCTTTTTTCTTAAATTGTAGGCTTAGAGTTACTTTTTGGATGTTGACATTGTTTATTTATGTTGCATTAATATTATAAATGTTTGAATATATTAAGGTTGTTCTACCTTAGGATGTTTGTTTGTGAACATATTAGACTACAAATGAATGGTATCTAAGGAGACAGGGGACATATATTCCACAAACGAACCACAGATTGCCTTTAACTCGCGGATTGCCTTCTGCTTTAACATACATAACGAGGTTGTAGGCGCACTTAGGTTTCCTCCAAATTCCTGAAAGGAGAAGGAAAGTGCTGAGAAGAGGAGAGATAGATAGTAGCAGGAGCTTGCAAAGCATATAGCTGAAGAGGACAATGATAAGTTTTGAGCAATCTTTTGCCAAAGATGTTTCCTTTCACCATTAAAATTCCCTCTAAGTAATGATAAAGGGTTGTATGTCTTCCTTACAACAAACTGTGACTTAAGATTTAAATTATTGTCTCAGATAAAAATATCCTTGATAGCTTGTTAAACATCTCTGAGGCTTTCATACTAACTTGAATGTGATTGCTTTGGCAACATATTTGTGATTATCATATTTACAAGAAACCATTAGTTCCTTTCCATACAAATGAGGTAGATAAAGCTGAAAAATATTTACACCTCAATGGTTATAGTTGGACAGCTATAGTTCCATTGCTCAACTTAGGCTTTAATTAAGCTGGCCTCTATGCTGAAGTATTGATTAGCATCGATGTTTATAATTCTTCTTGACAATTTCCATCCAATGTTTGTTGGCTGAATAAACTTCCATCTGCTTTCAAGTAAGCATTCGTTAGGCATGAAAATTGAATAGTGGAGAGGTTTTTGACTCAAATATTGATGGAACCCACTTAAAATTTTGCCTAGGTAAAGTCTGCTAAATGAGATCTTGATTTGGAAAATATGAGAATATCCATACATATCCTCCTTTGATCCTCATTTTACTTGCGTGCATTCTTTCCTTCAGGAGGGAATGAAGTTTCGGATATATGGAATGTTGGCATTGATGGTATCAACCTAGGCAATCCTTATTGCTCATTCTTTGTAATAATTCTTACTATTCGTTACTATAGGGGAATGATGCTATTTATGTGTTGGTTTTACAACTTCTTGTTCCACCATTTATAGGGTACGATATTCATTACCTCTAAAGGCCTTATATAGAAAATGCAGTTTCTCGTCATTTCTTTCTTCTGGGGTCAGTCCATTTGTTCATACACAATATATGGTGATGCAGTTACAGGAATGAAGGAGATGGCACGAAGAATATACCACCAAACTCTTGGCTGGTATATGATATTGAGTTTGTTAAAGTCCATTGATTGATCAATTTTGATTTGCTTCGGCAAAATGAGGAATATTAGTGAAATGTGTGTTCCAAAAGCATAAGAAGTCAAGAAAAAAACATGTTGTTGTACTGATTATATAGTTGGAATATTGGGAGAACCAAACATTTTGGCCATTGTATACATTGAACATACCAGATATAAGATTGGAGAACTCCAAGAAGGAATAGTTTTTGTTACAAACATCTTTGCATAGTTAAAAGTCTTTTTATAGACGGGAATTCAATGTTCATGACATTTTATAATTCCACACTAATCATTTAAGCAAAAACTTAAGTAAAGAGAGGTTTTCGTTTTCTTTGCTTTATGGAAGTTGCGTAACATTTTGGTGAGTTCGGAAGAAAAGTAGTACTTGCGCCTCTAAAAAAGAGTTATCGTCACTCTTGAGATGTAGGAACTAATGTATTTTACAAAAGAGGCCACTCAACTTGATCATACAAGTTTTTTTTGTTTTATTTTTTGTATTATGAGAATGAGTACATATAAAAGTTTCTTGATCATACACTAACCAAAAAAGTGAAATTCCATGAGGTGGAAGAATGAATAAACTCATTATAGAATTTGGCAAGCCACAATCTTGGCTTTCTCTATACACTGCCACTGTAATATATGAGCCAGTACCTCTACAACATTGCTAGTTGGACAATTCTTATAACTATTATCTACAATGTAAATTTCAATTCTTGACATTGATTTCGATTATTAATGTTGTATAGTATACTAAACAATGAGGTATGGTTTTTAAGGTTTTCATCTTACAAAATTTTTGGTTTGCAAACAACAACAGTAAATGACATTCTTTGTGTTCAAGTTTCCATGGAATCATCTTGTATATTGGATGTAACCATTTTGTGTAACCGCAATGTTCCATGTAGTGATGCAATTCTTTTTGATAAAGTGATTGGCACCAATAATTGAAATGAGGCATGAGCAAAAAAGAAACCATTTTTGTTTCATCAAAAGGAAGACCATAAAAGACATAAGGGCTAACATAAAGAGTATCAGTTGTAAGAATTCTTGCCATTTTTTAATCTAAATATCAATAGTTTAACATAAGTTCCCAAGTTTTACAACTTCTGTTACATTAAGGGTCATTTTGAGTTTTGTAAGAATCCATAATAGGAGTCAATAAGACGAGTAGGAATAATAACAAAAGTTCTCACCTTGACTTTTACAGACTTTAATAACTTTACTATTTGGAGTAGCAAACCCTCAGCCATGGAGTTCAAGAGCATTTTCATCGAGCTGTCACTCAAAATCAATACAATTCCATCAAGAAAATGCCAAACAATAGACTGAACCAAAAAAAAAGGAAGAAAAATAAAATAAACACAAGTATAAAATAGATACCTCGTGAATCAAAAATGGAAATGACTTCATAGTCAAACATCTTTCGTGAGACCAATCAGTAAGTAAAACTCAATGTCATATGAACACGCAAAAAAGAAGAATAAAGAAAAGTGAAGCAGGGAAGTAAAAAAGAAGGCTAACCACCAACGATGAGGGCTTTAGTTGAAAATGCGCATCTTGGCGATTGGTGAAGAGAACATTTACGTCAAAAGACTGGAAAGCGGATCAACAAGAGGGATTGAAGTGATCGGAAGTGATGATGCCTGAAGGAGGCAAGATGCCAGATTAGAGAATCCCTTTTGCTAAGTTTTCGAGAAAAAAAAAGGGTGAATATTTTAGGGATTTAGGGTTCTAAGTAAAATTATAAAATAATTTTCTTTTTTTTTCTTTTCTGAACATCCACGTGCATTTTTTACTTGACATTTGAAATCCATCTGGCCTCTCCAAATTGACTTAACAAGTGTATAATATTGTTAGATTTTCATCTAAAATAGCCTAACATTGAGCAAACTCGATAACATTTAGACCTTAATTGAGCAGGTTAAAATGTTTGGCCCTAAATTAATCAAATCCAAAAAAGTTTGACCCAAATTTGGGCATTTAGCCCTAGATTTAAGCTTAAACGTTTGAGGTTAGATTTACACGAGTTTGGATTAAAGACTTTCCCTTAAAAAAAAAGGTTAAAATTCATTACCAATATCAAGGATGTTAAAGTACATTATGGATACAAACTACAGGTCAGCTTGACTTTATAATTGTAGTCAATTTAACCATTATGGCAAAAATACTACTTCTTAAATATTAAGCTTGATAGATAAGAAGAAAGCATGTTCAATCATCTAGGCTATAGGAGCTGAATCAAAGGAATCACAATATATCAAAGAGTTCTAGTTCATTGGAAGGTGCCTGCCAACTTAAAGTGGGGATAATTTTATGATACAAACCTTTGATTTAGTTACAAATTAATGCTTAAGGTGTAG
>JAOQMQ010000002.1:26911738-26935851 GCA_027563845.1 Erythroxylum subrotundum
AATTTTATTTTATTCTATTATAAGTGATTTATATTTAAAAATAATTTATTTATATTTTATTTATATACAAAAAATTAAAGAATAAATTTTTTATATATATTTTCTATTTTCATTAATAAAATTTTAATTAATTTTTTATTTTATTATTAATTATATACAATTTATTATTAATAATATAAAAATATTATTATTAGGGTAAGGAGAAATAATATAAAAATATTATTAATTATAAACAATTTTTGTGGACCGTAATAAATGAGTTTGAGAAAAAGGGGTTAGGATTAGAAGAAATAATTGGTATTAAGAAAAATTATTAAGGGTATATTAGGTAGTATGTATTTATTAGTTTATGTTCTATCCTAAACTCCCCAAATTGGAGGTTTCTTATTTTTAGTGTTTATGATGGAATGGAACGTAACATAAAACCCTCCGCTTCCATCTCATTTCGTTCCATTCTATTATGAAACTCTCAACCAAACGATGAAAGTGTGTTATGTTCTATCCCGTTCTATTACCAACCTCTCAACCAAACAAGGACTTAGTTGTTCCATCATGAGTTTAGTTCCATATTACATTAGTATGTTAATCATTTTCTTCAAGTTTACAATTGTCACCCATCATTGATCTGCAACACAACTTGGAAGAATTTTTTTAAATCTCATTTACCATTTTTCACCTCTTATTCTACAACGATATTTGTATTATCAATAAAGTAATTATGTAGTAATCAACCATTTTCACTTGCCATTAATATTTATGTTTTTTGGCCAGAAATTTTGTACTTGGCCTAAGGTGAACTTTCAAGTTTTTATACCACAATTTGCTATTATGACTGTTAGTTCAATATTCAAATTCTTACATTAGTTATAATCATTTTATTATTTAAAATTTTGAGCGATGCATATATATTTATAAGAGTTATAAGAGAGATGTGAGATATGAGATGTAGAGTTTTAGCGGCTTTTATGATAATTTATTAGTAATTTATAATTCAAATTTTGGTGATTAACACGAGTTCTAACTTAGCTACTATTTTTTTAGTGAAAGTTGGCATAGTCAATAAGGAAGAAGAGTTCAAAAAAAAAAAGAAGAAGCTCTGGTGTGCGTGTGAAAGAACTTATATCTTGTGTGATAGTAGTCCAATTGGTGTGAAGTATTTTTAGTATGTGCAATAGTTTTTATTTATAATATAGTGGTATGTGTTATATAGTCATGTTGGATATTTTGCAAAATGCAGGGGTAGTTTTTGAGTAATTGTGTATTTTTAGTATAATACAATGGTGTAATAGAGACGAGTAATGAAATGAAGAACAAGAAGAGTGCTTTAAAGTTTGGATCATAATCGAGTTTGAAGATGTACATAACCATGATTTAATTCCAAGTAATAAGAGGTTTATGAGGCAACAATTAAGACTTAGATTGGAATTAAACGTAAGTTATGGAATAAAGTCGTGCACAAATGTACAAATTGTTATTACATATGCAAGTCGGTATGAAAACATGACATGTTTATGAAAGAATTGCCTTGATCATAGAGAAATATTAAGATAAGTGTGGTTCGAAGAAGGAGATGTAGAAGTGGTGTAATATGTTCATTAAAATGAAAGAAAAGGATAGTAGATATTTCCACAAAATTGACCATGATAAGCAAGGAAGGCTGAGGAATGTTTCATGGGAAGATGCAAGGATTTAGAAAAACTTTTTACATTTAGTAATATGGTCATGTTTGATACTACTTTTTTGTGAACAAATACCTAATTTCATTTGCTCTGCTTGTTAATATAAACCAGCACATACAATATGTATTATTTAGTTATGCACTATTTGGTAATGAGATAACTAAAAGTTTTTATTGAATTTTGTATACATAGTTGAGGTTTATGAATAATAAGTCACCTATTGGTATAATTACAAATGAGTGCAAGAATATAGGTAACTTCACTGAGCTAGTATTCCCTAATATAAGTTATAAACTGTATTTGTGACATATACTTAAGAAAGTACTTGAGATATTCAGTGTCTATAAGCGATAAAAATGAAATATATATTTATGGATGTTGTTTATAGATGTTGAAAGATAAAATGAAATAAAATAGTTGTCATATTTTACTTAAAAAATTAATTCATGAGTTTAGTCTCTATTTGATGATTGTAAAAGATGGGTTATAATATATATTAGGGACTTTTTTAGTCAATATGTTAACAAGATAAAGAAGTGAGTGTATGAAATTTTTTTAAGGCTATATGCGTGCCTGTAACATATTGAGATCACTTTTTTAAGCAATTCAAGTAAGTAATCAGGTAAAGGATTGAGTGTGAGATAGAGTTTGATTACTTCTATTCAGGTAGTAATGAATACTTAGTTACATGATTTGCTATTAAATAGGAATTTCAAAAGTGCACACCAATAGTTTATTTCATATTGTACAAAAAAACTAATAAGTTTGATATATTGTGATGTAAGGAAAGTATGGAATGAAAGGAATAATAAGTTCTACAAGGTAGAGGAGATGGGTGAAGGGTGTAATATTGTAAGATAGTCCACAATTACATTAAATGACTCACTGTGTCAACAATTTACATGTTGTTTATTTTTAAAAAAATTTTATGTTGACATACGTTTATTTTTAAGTAGGGTTAAGATAAAACAAATATTTTGAAATATTTTTTTATTAAGAGGTGGCGCAAAGATATTGTTAGGTAGCATACAAAGATAATGATTAGTAACATTTAAGAAGATGATGATATTAGTGTCAGTAGATAAGAAAATTAGAATCAATTTTCTATAAAGCCTTTGATTATGTAGTAGGTAGAGAATCAAATTTTGATCACTTGTATAAAGAAGCCAACAAAAATTTACAAATGCTAATGGAATTGAGTCAAGACATGTTGGTGACCATTGTGTGCATATATAATCCCTTATAAAAGATGTCAGGTTGAAGGACCTGGTTATCTTAAGGCCACGTAGTTGACCAAGAATAAGAAGACTAAAATCTTGAATGAAGGAAGTCCAAAAGAAGAGACATAAGGAAAGGAGGTTAGTTAATGAAGATACAAATTGGCAATAGCAATTTTATATATTGAATATGGTTTTTATGATGTTATTAATTCATTAATTATATATGTTCTATTTGCTTATTTAAATGTTGTTAACTAGAAGAGATGAAGTTTAAGAATGAATTTTAAGTACATTTAATAAAGACAACGAGGAGAGGGTTAGTAGATTGTATAAGGGAATAATGTGATATTTTTAAGTCCAACATGAAATTGTTTAAAAGAAATCTATGAACCACATTCTCAAATAACAAAATAGATAGAAACTCACTTACAAACTACTAGGTATACATAATGTGAGAATAAAGTATGAGATCATTATAAAGGAATTTGGAAAATATATTTTAAATTAATTTGCTCAATCATCCCACCATGTTACTTTGTATCTCTTAGGCTTACGAGGATGCCGCTCAATGTCAGCTTGACCTTCATGTTTAGAAACAACGTTAAATATAACAAATTGCAATAATAATTTAATAAAAATGAATCAATTTAAATAATATAATATAAATATCGTCAAATTTAAACAAAATTTTCATCAACAATAATACTACCTCATAAATTAACTAAATACCTCATCTTTGACACAATTTTTCTTTGTAGGAATTTAACATATATAGAATTAAAAGTCGGAAGTCTACTATGAGATGTCTTTTTTCCTACTTTTTACCAAATTCAACTGTGTAACATCACCTACACTTGCATCCAGATGCTTAAAATTGTCTTCCCCCATTCCCCAAGCTCAATATTTATGTTGTCAACTTCTTATGTTACGGATAGTGACTTAGTTAAGATTTTGTCGCTCTTTCCTCCTTATTCATGCCTTTATTTATCTATTCTTCTTCTTTTTATTTTCGTGACTTAGATGCCCATTATTGGCATTTAACCCCGCTTTTAACTCTTCATCGATGCTTGTAATTTGGATATAATTTAGAAATCTTTATAACTCTTATCTAATTTACTGATTATTCGAGATAAGCCACTCTCTTAAACCTTTTTTTTAGTCTTCTCTATCATTGGCATCTCTTCAAGCCTTAAGACATTTGTTTTGGGTCCGTCATTAGTGTCTTCTCACGCTTCGGGATCGATTATTAATTTACCTGTTCTATTATAATCACCTCTTATTGTCTGAAGACTTCTTCTCTGTTCTACTATTTATCTAAAATGTCAATAACGATTCACATGCATACTAAAAATTATGGACAAACTGGTAAACAAAAACTTACTAACTTATTACTTGTGCCTTTTCTACCTCCCAAAATACCTTCTTCACTTTTATCACTGCCTCTTACCCAATGTGATGCTTTATTGGGTGTATTTGTTGTAATAAATCCTCCATGTCTAAGACTAGTTAAATAATTCATCTTTTTAATACTTGGAAAATTATTTCCAAATATTATTATAATTTAGCGATAAAACAACAATACCTTCAACTTTCATATTTATGCACAAATACTTTATCAGTATCTAACATCTCATTGATGTTGACTTCATCTCATATTGTAATTTTTGTCATCTTGTCTCACTTAACAGGATGATGCATGCACAACCTATCCAAATAAAAAATTTACAAACAAATAAAAATAGATTTCATATGTTATGTAATATAAACTTTATATAAGAATAAATAGTTATTAATACTTTGAATTTATTGGATGCTTAACTCATTGTTGAGATAGCTATGCATCCACCCATGTAAGGTGCAATACATATCACTAATAATATCATCCCTAACTTATAAATTCGAGTTTTAAATCAAATTAGCATAACATCTTCATTAAATTTATTTGCATATACAACATTAATTTTCATTATAATATGCTTGTTAGTTATCTTCTTTTCATGATGTTCTTGATTCTTTATTGTAAAGGGGAATGTGATTTCATCATAGGTTTTAGCTTCCTCTATAAAGTACGAGAAAAAGGCATATAAATGTTAAAAAGTTTACATACCAAAAAGATTAATCAAGTAGAATTTTAAAGCCAACTTATAATCCCTATTATCCTTACAAAAAAAAGTATATCATCAAATGGATCTCTATAGAAACTTAAACAATAAAAATGATATAAACCAAGAACATGTTTTTATCCCTTAATCTTGTCTTTGGTCACTAAGCCAACGAAATCGTGCCTGAATATAAGTATAAATTGATAGAGATAATCCTAATGACTAAGTCCAAGCCTATTATCATGCCTACAATCAAGCAAATTGATTTGTTAAATATCTCATAGGACATTACTATTGTTAATATTGTAAATATTATCTTTACTAATTAGTTGCATAGGATAGATATTCTTAAGATTACGTTGATCATATATTCTTATAGCCTTGTATATATATTACTGTATCACATTCACCAAAAGTGATACACAAAAATTATTCTTCTAAACTTTATATGGTATTAGAGCCTCGATCCCTTTCTTATTTTTCCTCTGCTCTTCTGCTTCTACTCTTAGTCTTCTCCATGACTCCTAATGATTCTCAACTCATCCCTAACAATGCTGAACCCACTAAGCCCATCATCCTTATCTCTCTCAATAATACTCTCAAGCTTACTTCCACTAACTATTTGTTATGGAAAACTCAACTTGAAGCTACTTTTATCGGGTATGACCTTCTTAATTTCATTGACGAATCCTATCTCGCCCCTCCCATGACTATCACCAAGGACAATACATTTGTCCCAAAGCCAGCCTACCAAACTTGGCTATGTCAGGATAAGTTGATATTTGGTGCACTTATTGGCACCCTTTTCCCCCCTCTTGTCCTCTTTTTATCTCAAGCCAAAATAACTTAAGAAGCATGGGAAATCTTACCAAAACCTATGTCAATCTCTTATGAGGCCATCTTAATCAAATTAAGGATCATCTTCGCAATATCACTAAGGAAAACCACTCCATTACTGAATATATGCAAGAGATTAAGGGGTGTGTTGACCAACTTGCTTCTCTTGGTCGACCTCTCGATCATGAGGACATCATTGACAATGCTCTTGATCAGCTTAATGATCCTGACTATGAAGTTGTAGTCCATGCAGTCCACAGTCGTGACTCTCCCATTTCTTTTGATGAATTACATGAGAAGCTTATCAACCGTGAACTCTCCATGAAGCAAAAATCTTCTTCCTCCACTCCTTTTCCCGCCACGGTTAACTATGTGGCTAAAAATCAGTCCAAAAATCATCATCCATCATGGAACAATTATGCTCCACCATCTACAGGTCTCCTTCCCACGCCTCAGCCTACTTTCGCTCCTACTCATCGCACAACCAAGCCATTCCAAGGCAAATGTCAGTGGTGTCGTACTCAAAGGCATTACGTCATTCAATGTCTAATATTTTGCCAACAATTTCCCCAAACAATCCAACCTTCTCACTCCTCTCACGCCACTGTCATTCACCATCTCTTCAAAATCGCTTTATCTCTAAGGGGTGCCAACCACCTTCCTATCATCATGCTTATGCTGTCACGACACCCAAAAATCCTCCTAATGGGTGGCTTTTTGATTGTGGGCTAACCTACCATGTTACTAATGATCTAGAGAACCTTGCTTTTCACTCTCCTTATGATGGCACCGAAAAGCTCATTATTGGAGATGGTTCCGGCCTAACTATTGCAAACATGAGTTTCACTTCTCTTCTTACTCCCTCCTTTCAATTTTGTTTAACTAATATTCTTCATGTTTCATCTGTTTCCCGTAACATTATTTCTATATTTAAGTTTTGTCATGATAACAATGCTTCAATCACTTTCTCACCTACTTTTTTCTTGTGAAGGATCTTCAAACGGGGGTAGCTCTACTTCAAGGCCCAACTAAATCCGATATCTATGAGTGGCATCTCACTCGTCTTACCGTTCATTCAACTATTTTGGACTTACCTCAAATTGGCATCATAAATTAGGACACCCTTCTTATTCTATTCTTTGTCATATTAGTACTACTTTTAATCTCTCTATTCCTAAGTCAGTCTCTTTTCAATGTAATTCATGTGATTGTAATAAAAGTCATAAGATGCCTTTTTATCAAAACACTATATCTTCGAAAGGTCCATTTGATGTCATATACAGTGATGTATGGTCTTCTCCTACTCTTTCCTATGATGGTTATAAATATTATATCTTGTTTGTTGATCATTTCGTTAAATTCATATGGTTTTACCCACTAAAACGCAAATCAGATACTAAAACCATCTTTCTTCGCTTTAAATTGCTTGTGGAAAAATTTTTCCGACGTCCCATTTTAACCATCTTAGTGACAATTGGGGGATGGGGGGTGGGGGGGAGGTGGAGTATGAAGGTTTTGACCCCTCTCTTGCTAGCTTTGGCATCACTCATCTCACATCTCCTCCTCACACCCGGAATATAATAGATATTCTGAAAGATGACATCGTCATAATGTCTAAACGGGTATATCTCTTCTTTCCCATGCATCCATGCCCGTCAAGTATCAGACTTTAGCTTTTGCCACCTCTACCTATCTTATTAATCGTATGCCCACTCCAACCCTTCAATTTCATTCTCCCTTTCACAAGCTCTATGGCTTTCCACCTAACTATCAAAAACTTCGTAGCTTTGGATGCTTGTGCTACCTTTGGCTTCGTTCCTATACCAAAAACAAACTTGACCCACGCTTCTCTCCATGTGTCTTTGTAAGTTATTCCTCTACTCAAAGTACTTACTATTATCTCCAACCTAGTACAAACAAAATTTTTGTTTCTCGTCATATAAAATTTGTGGAAAATATGTTCTCTTTTGTTGCTTATTCATCACCATTGCTATAGGCCATGGGTGGTCTCTTCGTCAAATTGACTTTAACCATGCTTTCCTTCAAGGCTCTCTTATGGAAGATGTTTACATGGTTCAACTACCGGTTTTTGTAAGCCAAACTCATCTTACTCATGTTTGCAAATTACGTCAAGCTCTTTATGGTCTCAAACAAGCCCCTCCGGGCTTGGTATAATGAGCTTAAGACATATCTCTTCAACCTCAACTTTCACAACTCTATTTCCGACTCCTCTTTATTCATTCTACGGCATCGCTAAGACATCTTCTATATTCTTGTATATGTTGATGATATCATCATCACTGGCTCTAACCCTACTCTTCTCAACTCTCCTATCATCACCTTAGCCAAATGCTTCTCTCTTAAAGATCTTGGCACTCTTTCCTACTTTCTTGGTGTCGAAGTTCTTCCTCATCCAACTGGTTTATTTTTAAGCCAACATAAATATGTTCTTGATCTCCTCCAACGTGCCAAAATGAGTGGCTCAAACTATGAGTGTTCATCCCTCTCTTTCTAATACATCTAGCACTCCTATCTCAAACTCGACCGAGTATCGGGACCTTGTGGGAAGCTTGCAATATTTATCACCAACCCGACCCGATGTTGCTTTTACTGTGAACAGGTTATCCCAATACATGCATAAGTCAACCACTGATCATTGGACAACACTCAAACGACTAATACAATATCTTGCAGGAACTTCACACCATGGTCTTTTGTTGCATCAATGCTCGCCCACTTGTTTACATGCCTTCACGGATGTTAATTAGGCGGGGGATAAGGATGACTATATTTCCACCACAGGTTATGTTGTTTATCTTTGAAGGAATCTCATCTCTTGGAGTTCTAAAAAGCAACACACATTGGCTCATTCATCCACCGAAGTCGAACACCAAGCTATTGCTACAACAACAACTGAAGTTCTTTGGCTACTCAATCTACTATGTGAGCTGGGACACAAACCTCTTACTCCTCTTGCTATCTATTGTGACAATATGGGCGCTACTTATGTTGCTGCTAATCCCAAATTTCATTCCAAAATAAAATACCTTGGTCTAAATTACTACTTTGTACGGGAACATGTACAAGGTGGCATCGTTTGTGTTTCTCACATCTCAAGCAACGACCAACTTGCTGATGCTCTCACCAAACCGCTTACTCGGACTCCTTTTCAACTTCTAATGTCCAAGATTGGCCTTAGTCTTCGACTGTCCAACTTGCGGGGGGGATGCCAGAGATAATCCTAATGACTAAGTCCAAGTGTATTATCATGCCTACAATCAAGCAAACTGATTTGCTAAATATCTCATAGGACGTTACTGTTGTTAATATTGTCTTTACTAATTAGTTACATAGGATAGAATTTCCTAAGATTATGTTGATCATATATTCTCATAGCCTTGTATATATATTACTGTATCACATTCACCAAAAGTAATACACAAAAATTATTCTTCTAAACTTCATATAAACAACTAATCAATCTAACTGTTGGTCCTTGTAAGATTACTGTATCTTTTTCTTTTGTAATTAACTATTCTAAAGACAACAACTAAAAGACTGTAAGTCATCATCTCCAAGAGCATCACATCTTAAGAATAAATTAGCTTCCTAAAAGTTAATTATAAAGATAAGAGATAAACATAGTGTCGACAAAGAGAGAGAGAGGGGAAAGAAGGGAGAGAAAGTTTCTACATATTATTTCTATGGATGATTTGTTGAGTCCTTTCATAAATGGCAAGTTCGAGTACTTCAATTCTTCACTTCTTGTTATGCTACTTTCTACCTGTCTAGATGTATAAAACACACTGAGCTGGGAGTGATTAGGGATCATTTTCGATTCTCTTTTACAGTAAGTGATGAAAAAAGAAGAAGATGATGATGATGACCGTAATGGGTGGAAGGAAGAGAAGATAAACAAGCGAGGCCATTGTCCGAGTTAATGTAAAAAGATACTGATCAGCTAAGTATTACCTAAAATTGAGTGAGTCCATTACAATGACAAAGTCGGATTCGGATCCTATCCTCTTAGGTACGAACATAAAGAAAGACTGATTGCAGATTATGTCTGTATCTTTCACTTAGACATACTTAAACATGGTTTTTGGTTATATGCTTTCCGATTAAGAGAAAACAAAGTATCTTTTTCTACAATATATTGTCTTGTCCCAGTCCCAGTCCCAGAAGCTGATATGTCCACTTGATTGTCAACCAATGGAAATTAGCTCATTTGTGTTAAAAGTCCATGTTCAGAAGCATAAATTCACGACATTAACTTCAAAGAAACTGAAATGTAAGTGCCATAAATGCACCGTACCTACTTAACATTCAATGAGGACCCTCCCTCTCAACTGCCCTCCAACACCTCACCCCAAAAGATTGAATCTTTTCATCTTTAAATAATTCAACACTTGCACTTTCTTCTTCTATTATATCACTCTCCCAAACCCTACATAATGAAACCCATTATCAGTTTCTTTCTACTGGCACTTTTGCTTGTTTCCTGTTCACTCTCAACCAGCACCCGATCGGGACCCGACCCGTTTTCTGAGCTCTTATCATCAAAAGGGAAATCCATTAACAACCCAAGCAACAATAAAGGCAGCGGCAGTACTGGAAACAACAACAACAACAATGGTGGTGACATAGGCGGGATGTTCGGACCCGGAAATGGGTTCAGCATACCGGGTTTTGGAAAAGATTGGGGCGGTGGTTACGGGGCGGGATATGGTAGTCCGAGTGGTGGTTACTCTAGAGGTGGTGTTATAAGGCCTACTGTGGTGTGCAAAGAGAAGGGTCCATGTTACAACAAGAAGTTGACATGTCCAGCTAAGTGTTTCACTTCATATAGCCGGTCAGGGAAGGGGTACGGTTCCGGCGGAGGCGGTGGAGGTTGTACTATGGACTGTAAGAAAAAGTGCGTTGCTTACTGTTAGAGGAAGCGGAAGAGTTCTTTGGATCGCTAGCATGCGCGCAGTCGCTTAATATCTACATTTTCTACCACCTAGTAGTGTGATGATATAACTTAAAAGCATGTGATTCGGTTGACGTTGAATACTATGTATGTGACTTAGTACTTATGATTAATATAAATAAAACAAATTATGGCATACATCCCACAAATCAGGTATACTTTGATTGTTTTGCTTTAATATTGTTAAACCTTTTCAACCTCTTCCAAGGAATTTCGACACACAGCACGTCAGAAACATGAACATGCAACGTTTCGCTGCCGATTTCCCTCTAGTTTCTGTCGTGGATTAGATCACTTTCTTGTTGTAAATCCTTCCAAGTATCCCTTAAATGTCACTAAAGTTGGCAGCAGTCCACGAGTTCTGCCAGCGGGAGGTTGCAAGTTTCTGCCAAGTTCTTACATCATTTAGTAAGTGTAAATGCTAAAGCACTGATGTTGGTCCATGGGATAGCGTCAATGAACTGGGTTCAATCCCAACTTGTTCATATATCTCAAATTGGATAGTAAAGCTGACATATGCTATTAATGAAAGTTGGGAACTGGTGGGTGGTGACCTATTATGAGAGGGATTGACACCGTCCTTGCACCCTAAGCAATGGAGCCAGTTTTCTTCCTCGTTACCAATGCCACTAATAGGCCCTACCAAATCAATGAACACCGACCAGGCCTCGTGGATATTAAATATATTATATTAAGCTTACGTTTAATTAGACGCAAAATTTTTAACAGAATAGAATAAAATAAAATAGAATAATTTATGATGTAATAAATTGTAAATAAATGTAATATTATAAAAATTATTATTTAAAAGAGATAAAAAATTTTATAATATAATATAGTAAAATATTATTTGAATGAAAACTTTACAATATAATATAGCGTAAAATTATTTATTATTTTACATTTTATCCTAAACCTCTTAAATATGAAACTTTTTATTTTTACTGTTTAAGATAGAATAAGATGTGATATAAAACTCTCCTCTTCAATCTTATTTCATTCCATTCTATTGTAAACTCTCATTTCAAACGATAAAATAATATTAGATTTAATTCTATTCCATTAACAGACTCTTAACTAAACATACCCTAAAAAAGTTTCTAAGACTTCAGCGAGCAAAATTATGAGAAGCAATTGAATCTGAATTTGGCCTTCGTGGAAAAATTTCACTCTCTTTTTTGCTCTTAAGAAGGGCAGTTTAGATAAACAATGTAGACAATAGCAAGTAATATTGCAGCAAAGATAAGATAGCCAAAGTTTGCATGATCCCATAGCGGTACTCTGAAAATTTACAAGGACACAGCATCGAGCAAGCAATCAAATTTAGTGAGAATTGGTCTGTCAAAGGACAAGCAAAGGAAGTCTCCAAAAATTTACGTGGCTAGGGGAATCTACAACCTAATTTCACACATCCACTCATCATGTTGCCATTCTTGAATAGCTTAAAAAAGTCATATAGCTGCCCTAAATGCTCCTCTTGCAGCCTCCCGCTTCATCTCTGCAGCTTTACCACTGCCACGGAAATAAATGTACACTTGCTGCAGAGAACAAAGTTACTGGCAAGTGAGGAAATAGAATGTTTAAAAGCATTACAACAGCAACAAGAACAACCCAATAAAAGTTTCGCCGATATGCAGGATCTGGAGAAGTCTAATAATACGCAATCTTATCTCTACCTCGTAAAGAGACTGTTTCTAATAGACTCACACGAAAGAAAAAAAATATTTAAAAGCATTTCCAAAGCTAAATCATGACCAAGCCATCAATCGTGCATATGATAGCATGAAATTGTTCAATGGTACAGCTTAAGTACCTGCAAAACCCAGATGCTGACCACCACTTCCAGACAGAAAAGGCCAAATCCGATAAAGTAGAAGATCTACACAAAAAGGCAACAAGTAATATGGTAAACTAAATATAAGTTTGTTCATTTCAATCAATATAGAGAGTGAAGTCATGGGAACTGAACATTTATATTTGGGTAGGGGACGGAAAGAAAAGAAAAAAGAACTAAGAGAACAAACAATATAGAGAAAGATGGCCCAAGTGGTATTACTTGAGTGCTGAATGATACAACAGATATCTGTTTTACTTGCATGCAATCCAGTTGGGCCAAATATACACAAACGTTTGGAAGCCCATAAAGTTGGCCGGAAATATAATACTAGATCAGACATCTTACCCCAACTAAAACATGGCCACCAATAAGGTCAATTGCAGACAGGATGCCACTGTTCCAAAGACCAAAAATTGACCAATCAGATACAAACATTAAATTTCAAATGCATCGGTTAGAAAGGTTGAAACATCTGTACAAACATACGTAAATGATTTTCCTTTGAAAAATATTGGGGGAGCAACAGCAGCAACAACGCAGAAGCAAATATGAATCTGCAGACAGGGAATATGGAAACAAAATTAGGTTTCGTTAATTCTCCAGTGAAACTTGATGTGAGAAATAAAAAGTACCAAGTAAAAGAGGAAAAACCATCCGAATTTCATTGCACTCTCCTTCCTGAGACAACCAATGTCCCAATAAATAAATTCGATATATGGAACAGCCAATTCAAAAGCAGTGCCAATTATAAGAAGATAAGGAAATTAACTACCTAAATGCACGATATAGAGGGCGATACCACAAAACGTAGGCCCCAGGAACTCCGGATATGAAGTAGATAATCGCAAGAAACCATATTCTCACCCCTATAAAGAAAAAAAAAAACCGCTCTAGTAAGAATTGAGAGAATAGAGGACATCACAATGAAAACATTAGAGAATAATAAAACTTGAATAAGCAAGGAATGACAAATAAACTGTATAATAACCTTCTCCTTTAATCCATGCTGTTGTAACAGCTATGATATTCCAGAAAAGACAAAGAACCAACCCTGCACCAAAATCACAGCCCATGAAACAAGAATGCAGCACTAGATAGTCTACAAGTTGATATATGCTCATCAATAGGAAGATGAAATGAACAAACAAAACAAGATATCAGAAACCAAACAAGTATCTATTTGAATAATAATAGAGCAGAGAAAAGCAAAATGACTTTTAACGTTTGAAACAAAAATAGGTTAATTCAATGAGCCAGGCATATATTAAGGACTAGGAGGATGAAGTTCATGAAAACAACAACCACCTAGTAAAAGTCCCGTTGACACGCGGTATCTAGAGAGGTCCAATAGTACGCAGTTTTACACCTAACTAATAGAGAGGTTGTTTATGATAGACTCATATGAAAAAGAAATATACATATATATATGCACATATACATATTAAAATAATAAAATAATAATAATTACAAATAAACATAAACATAAACATAAAAGATAATAATAATAATAATATAAAATAAATAAATACTTAATGAATAAAAATATAAAATAAGTAATAAACTAAATAATACGATAAAAATAGAACAAAGTAAAGAGTAACAAAAAGATAAAATAAGTAAATAAATACTGACACAAGAAACAAAATAAGTAAATAAATAAATCAAACAAGTCATTACAAGTCTAAAATTTGACCGTTAACCATGAAGACAAAATTTTGGAGTGATTGAATTTCCACACTTTCTTGGATTATTTTCCAACACTAATGAAAAAAAGGAGAAGGATAAATTACTATCTTGCATAAAGCTCAAATAATAAGTTAAGAAACCTCAAGCATATCAAGAAATTTGCACGCATTGACCCTTGTTTCCCTCAACTTCACAATCAGTCTAACATATCAATATAGGGATGAAATTACCTAAAAATGTTGAAAATGCAACATACTGGAGTCTTTGCAGATGTACTGGAATTTCATTTGCAATATCATGATGGAAAATGGGAAAGAAAGGTGGCCAATTTTTCTCCTCAAGGACAATTCCAGCTGTAAAATGAAAGAGAGAACAGAAAATGAAAATTCCATTGCAGGATATCTTGCATAAGTGGGACCTTGCTCATCATGAATTACTACCTACACAGGATATTACCTCGTGCAACAGCATCCTCTCTCCGTTTTACTTCCTATATGCAGTAAAAAAATTAGGCTAATGAGATTGATAGTAGAAGTTAACCCCGTAAACAAATGGACCAACAAATTATAAGGTTTTATTTTAAAGCCAATAATCTCACTCAATGCCCAAAAAGTGCAACAGATAAACAGACGACAAATGTCAATAGAACTCATTGTCGATAATCCAACCGATGGATCAATGATCTAAATGAGTACATTTCTTATTTAAAACTTATGAGCAACAGACTATTAAAATTCTAGAATCTTTTCGATTGCTCATTTGAGAACTACGATCTTTGGCCGAATCTCTTTCTCTTTTTAAGACAAAATTCTTATTCCCATCTCTGGCATAAATTAGATGGCATTCCTGGTGGAAGCTTTGACGATAACAAAGCCCTCGACCAAGGGATTAACCCGAAATGAGTGCCCTTTATTTCGATTTTTTCCATTTTTGAATTCTTTACAACCACTCAGCCATCTTTCCAAAAGAGAATTTCTAGACCCAACTTGTAGAAGGAAAAAAAAAAGATTTGAACAAAATAGATTCTAAAATATAGAATTTCTTGGTGTCTGCATTGAATCATTCCCGAAGGTCGCAAAACCAACGGTCCAGATCAAATAGCTTTCTCGGAGAAATTCTTTCTATTCAATTTCTGATGTTTGGTTTTTATTTAGAATATCTTTCCAATTCCAAATTTACATTTCGTATTTAAAACTTATGAGCAACAGACTATTAAAATTCATTGCCTTATAAATAATAACAATTACCATTACTAAATCTCAGTATCTTATATAAGTGCTAATAATCTAACAATGTCTTCCTACAAAATACAAACTAACATTTGTTTACAATCCAACCAGAGGGGTATTCCCTCGCATTCATCAATTCCAATGAAGGAGCATATTGCCTTAGTACCACTACAATGAACTAAAGCATTATCATATTAGTAATGACAGTGGAAAGTTGCTGAAGATTACCACAATCTTCAATTTCCAAAAGCTAGAACTTCTAAATTAGAACTTTTTGAAAACCTCCAGTAGTAACATTTTAATATATAAACACTACAAAAGCTCCAATATGATCTAACACTTGAAAAGGCATTACGAGATCAATGAGGAACCACCTCTAATATTAGGCATAGAAAGTTTTTGAATTGACTATATGATCATGCAGCATGCAGTGCAAAAACTTCACATTTGACCGAAAATATACCTGCTCTCTTCTCCTCAATTCAGCCTCTTTAGCTTGAAGCTCCTTCTCTTTCTTCCTTGAATCCTAGATTGGAAGAAATTACCAAATAGCACACAGGGACAAATAGTATAGTTCTGTTTCCACCAAACTGAGAGATTAGTCTTACCTTAGAAGAATCGATTGGAATGTCTACAGTAGCACCATGACTGTAATTGAAACCTGCAGGTTCTGGAGGAAGCGGGGAAAGCCTCGAATTTGTAGCAGGAGGAACACTCTGAAAATTAGAGGCATCATGATTCTCAAAATTTTGGTAACAGTAATTGGTTACCACCTAGAAACATGTTTCTGAAACCTGAATAACATAAACTGGCCTCACATGGATTTGAATAATACCAACTGTTAGTACGGCACCAAAATCAACCCACAAACTGTACATCGGAAACGCTATACTCGGTACAGAAACCAAAAAAGTCAACAATCAAAAAGGTTCCAGATTCGGTTCTCAAAATTAACCGAAAACCAGTATATATCACCAACTTCAGAGTTCATAGAACAACCCTTTTCAAATTTAAACTAATTCCGAGCTAAAAGAGCATGAACTTTAAAACAGGAGACTCACAGAGAAGGGGTTGACTTCTTCTTCGTCGAAAGGGTTGGGATCGTAGCGACCAGCCATAGAAAGAACCAGTAGAGGCCCAAAGAAGCAAAGAAAGTGAACAGAAACTGAAGAAACAAAGAGATTTCAAAGTACAAAGGCTTGTAGAGAAAAGACAAAATTTGAACAGAAATGTAAACAAGGTGAAGAGAAGAAATGTTCTGCAGAGAGAAAGACGGTGGCAGGAGGATGGTCACGTTGGAGGTTGGACTGTCTCTGGCTTTGGTCGGCTTAGCTTATTCTGATTAATTTACTAGCGTAGTGAGTCGCGGCGGGTTATTTGGATAATAATAATAATAATTTTTCCTTTTATTTAATACATTTTGTTTTCAGTAATATAAAAAATTTTATTTTTTTATTTTTTTACAAAAGTAATTTATTTTTACTACTACATTTAACGGCACATTATATCTACTTGCATGAATATTGTACTGACCAGTACGTATCGTACTAGAGTAAAATTGATACGAAATAAAGGATCGATATATCGAATTTAAATATCGGTTGATACTGATTTGTTTCAGATGGTACCGGTCAGTATTTAAAATACCAGCCAAATACTAGCCGGTACCAAAAATTTTAAAAAATAGGACTTTTTTGTAAATTTTTCAAAAATTTTTAAAATCTCCAACCCTCTCTCCTATCTTTCCTTTCCCTTTTTCAAAATTTTTTAATTAGTTATTTTATTTAGTTCAACTTTTATAATTATTGTGAATTTTTAATTTTTGTTTTTAAAATAATAGTAAATATTTTTATTATTATTTATTATTACAATTTTTGGATATATGGTTAAAAATATACATTACAACTATATAATTAGACAATAGATTATTTCGTAATTTTTTTAAAAATTCAGAAACTATTTCATGAATTTAAAAAATTATTCGAAACGATAACCGGTATTAATTGATACCAATACAATATCATATCAGAACTTAATCTAATACTCCCTCCTATTCAAAATAAAAGTCGTTTTAGAGGGATGCACACTTATTAAGAAAGTTAATGAAATGTTTGATATACCCTTATTAATTGCATGTTGAAGTGCCTTGAAAATATAATCTTTGTAATTAGGACGTGAGAGAAATTAAAGAGTAATTTTGAAAATAAAATTATAATCGTTCATGAAAAGTCACGAACGACATTTATTTTGAATAATTAAAATTCCTCTAAAACGACTTTTATTTCGAATAGGAGGGAATATTAAATTTGATACGTAACATGATTATATTGGTAACTTCAACCGTATCATAATTAAAATTAGAATGTTCTGCTATTGGAAAGCAACATGTGTACTTCTATGTATGAGAAAAAGCTGCTCTGTATTCCGAGGTTGTAATTGAGTAGTTTGAATTTTTTCAATCTTGATAACAAGTATACCATAGAATACGCAAACGAATAGACAAACTTCATAATGGTTTATTTTTTCAATATTTAATTTAATATGACATGAGCAAATTCGATGTTCTGATGTAATATGCTATATAAACGCCATTCATTATAGAACTAACAACAAAATATGTTATAATTAAAATTAAAACTTACTTTGAACATTTTATCTTTGTTTTAATAAAATTGAATATAATTTACCTCTACATATCTAAGACATCATTCTTTTGTTAAAGGTGGTTGAAAGTATAACATTAAAAACAATAACAACTCGGTAAAAATTTTACTGATACATAAGGAGATCTAGTAGTATACAACCTTACATCTAACTAATAGAGAGGCTATTTTCGATAGGCTCAGATTAATATATATATATATATATATATATATATAATAATACATATTAAAGTCATAATAATTAAAAATAAAATAGACATAAAATATATTAATAGTAAATAAAAAAATAAATGCATATAAATAAAAAATAAATAATACATTAACAAAACATATAATTTGTAATTTAATTTAAAATCATAAATCAAATAGAAAATAAAAGGAAATTGTATGCTATCAAACAAAGATTTAAAATTTGGAAAAGGAATATGTAATATTCATACTTATTAGTAATACAGTTTAGGGTTAATTACCAAAAAATCTCAAATTTACTCAATTATATAATTATAGCCCGAACTTTAAAAGTGGCAATTAAAAACTCAAAATTTTAATTTTTTTCAAATCTGGCCTCATGTGGGTATCTCTATTCACGTTGTTGACGTAGCAAGCCATATAAGACAAAAACCCTAAATCATTATATATGTTAGACTTAATTAAAAATTAAGTTCATTAAGTAAATTAAAGAAACTACAATGTTTAGGGCTAAAACCCTAAATTAATTTGGCATTTCAGTTTGTTACCCTTCTCTTCGCCATCACGCCAATCTCTGCTCCTCCTCTTCATAGATTATGTTACACTTTTCTTCCTTATCACACCAATCTTCTCTGGTACACACCAATCTCTATTGCATACCATTCTCTACCGCGCACCATTCTTCGTGCCTCTTCGCATTACAAAATCTATAGCACCAATCTTCTTTGTCACATTATAGAAATTGTGATTTTCAAATATGTCTTGTTTTCTAATTTGTTTGTACTCAAATTCCTTTTTGCATTGCATTACACGAAATTCAGGAAGTGCTTCATATGTATTTGGCTTATGAATTATGTTCGGAACATAATGCACTTACATAGTTATTAATTTATCCATCTGCATATGTTTAGGTTATTTGGCTTAGCGCTTAAACTTTGTAGAAGATAATTGTTTCATAGAGATTGTTTCTAATATTCTACCATGCTACATAATTGGGACTAAGAGGATAATATTCTACCATGATCAGGTTCTGACCTTTCTTTGTTATGCCTGTGTTTGCACCAGCTAAACCAGTAGCTACAATAAGCGTTTCGCAGCAGAAGACAAGCGATTTGTCCCTTTCGTACAAGTAATTATAACTTTGTGTCTTTTTTGAATTAGTTGGAATAATTGTCTTTTATGGCTAAACTGTAGGTATTAGATATATTGTAATCAAACTAGGAATATTAACTTCATGTTGTGATTTGGATTTATTCGTTTAATAATCAAATTGGTTTTTTGTTTCTTCATTTCTTTTAGTTGATTAAGTTGAAACTATTAAAGTTAAGCTGTTATCATTAACATGTATTATTTTTAATGAGGTTTAAAAAGATACATAATGTTTTATTTGCAATGAAATGAAGAAATGAGGGGAGAATTATCAAGTCTAATGTTGATTTCATGCAATGCTTAAAAAGTTTATTCATTTTATCCAACTCCATATCTTCCTAAAAAAATGCTACATGTGTTTAGATAATCCCTTTGTAAATTGAATAAGAGTATAAATTAATGAATTTCACACAAATAAAGTATGCATTGGATATTACATTCAAGATTGTACACTAAAATGTGATGAATGTCCATTATGATAGGTCAATTTTTTATTAAAGGTTCATTAGTTTATATGCTACTTGAAATATATCAAGTTATACATTTTAAGTAAATCAGGTGTTTAAATGACAATTTAGGATCAATTTAAATAAGTATTACAAGGTAAAAACAACTACTATCTACGATCAATAGGTGAAGATCTTGTTTAGATTTTATCCAAGAATTAAAGTGTTTATATTATTTACTTCTCTTCAGTGTTTCTAATTGTCCCAAATTAAGATTGCTTAGTTTTTTTCTTCTCTTTTTCCTCTTGAAATATGCATCATTTTGTACTTAGTCAACATTTTCCCTTAGCTCATTTTATTTAGCCTAAACTTTTTTACATATTTCCATTTATAACCGTTTTCTTATGTATTATATTAAGTGTCATTGTTAAAAGTGCCCAATATTTTGCAGATGTTAGTAAAATTTGCATTTTATTATGGAGAGGTGTTGGAAAGACATGATAATAAATATGTTGGGGGCAAGATTAACACGAAGAAAGATATAGGTGTTAATGAACTTAGCATGCTAGTCTTAAAAGGATTTTTTAAATCTAAAGAACATAGAGTAATATCTATGTTTTACAAATTTCCTAATAAGCTTGAAGGAGTTAAGCTTACACCATGATAAGGACATGTTTGCTATGCTCCAATAAATGGAAGATTTGAATTATCATAATGTTGAAATCTATTACAAGTATGGTTATGAGCATCCTGCAACAAATGGTGAAAAATCTGACTCTGATAATAATGATGATGGGTTGTTCCAAGTTTAATTGGAGCAAGATGATGACTTCATCGTTATACAAGTTAGTGAATCTTCAGATGATTTAGTTGATGATGAGTTATTTGCAACCGATGATGAAGAATATGTTACTGCGAGAACAAATGAGAAGAGTTATGTCAAGATTGTAGATAATGGGTTTGAAAGCGATAATGTTGTCGATGAGGTTTGAGGTCTTGGAAAGGACTAAAATGAAGAATGTGATTATTCCAAAGGTACACAAAGTCAAGAAGGAAGTTCACATGGTTCAAATAGAGAATATAAGGATAGTGATGTTGAAGTTCAATCATTAATTTGTAGTGATGGTGAAGCATCTATTCTAAAGAAGAAAATACATTGTCTTCAATCCAAAAGTTGATATGAAAGATTTTAAGTTTGAAATTGGAATGAATTTTAAGTATGAGATGCAGTTAAGGGAAGCTATAAGAAACTATGCAATTACAAATGATTATGATGTTTCAATGGTGAGATTCGATGTGAGAATGGAGGCAGTTTGTGAGTCATAATGTCCTTTTTTGGTATACGCTAGCTGGATTGGAAATGAGAAAACATTTGCTACGAAGATAGTATAAAACAATCATAATTGCAAGAAAATGCAAAGGAACAAGCAAGCTAGTAGGAAATAGATAAAAAATGAATTCTTACATAAGTTTAGGAGGAACTCAAATTGGCCTATTACTTAAATGATGGATGATCTCTAAAGAAAATATGTACTATAGGTAATTAAATCTTGATGTTATAGGGCTAACTGGGAAGCCATTACCATACTACGAGGATCTACAAAAGGTCACTATGTCAAGTTTTGGTCTTATGGACAAGAGTTACGATGAGTTCACAAAGATGAACATTATATTATTCAAACTAAATTTGATGAATAGTTCGAAAACCAATGTTCAAAAGGTTTTATATGGGATTTAATGCTTTGAAGTATGGTTTTTTCAAAGGAAGTAGGAAAATAATTAGGTTAGATAGATGTTTTTGAAGACATTCCTTAGAGATGCTTTATTAGTTGCAATAGGTCGTGACAAAAACAATAAGATGTTTCCCATATATTAGGTTGTGATTAAGGGAGAGAAAATTACCAATTGTGGCATTGTTTTTTAGCATTCTTGAGGTAGATCTAGACATAAGTGGGAATGCATAGACTTTTGTTAGCGTTTAGGAGAAGGTAAACTTTAAATATCCATACATGTCATGTTAATAAAGGTCACACATATAGGAGCTTATTTTGGCAAGTGGTGAGTTACACAATGAAAGTTGAATTTGATGAGGTAATGGAGAAGTTGAAGACTAAAGAATTTTATGAAGGTATTTGTCAGCACAAGACCGAAGTATGAAATAGTTCATAATAATATATCAAATACATTTAATGGATTCATTTGTGAAGCTTGTACGAAAAGCTTGATTAATATGATAGAAAATGTTTGAGTTTCTTTAATGACTCAAATATATGAAAAAAGGGACATGATACTTAAATCCACTGATGATATATGCCCAAGAGTGGGAAAGAAAATAGAGATTGCAAAATGGGAAGCAAGATATTATATAATAGGGATTCCACGTAAGCATGTTGTGGCTTGTATATTATATTAGAGGGAGGATATCGATGCTTATGTCAATCGATGTTACAAACGTAATTGTTAGTTGAAAAGTTAACTGTATGCTATAGAACCCATTAGTGATCCTAAATTTTGGCTGAAGACTGAAAATTTGTAGCCAATATTACCTCCATTAATTACGAAGATGCCTGGAAGGCCCAAAAAGGTAAGAAAAAGGGATAAGACTAAAGAACCATGAAATCCCAACAAATCAAGCAAGGTTGGAGTACCTATGAGATGTCATCGTTGTTATGAAATTGGTTATAATATAAGAGGATGCAAAAATAAGAGTCAACCTTTGAGGCAACCTAAAATTGTTAAGGTAGTTTATTAAAATTTTGTTTCTCCTTATTTTAATTGTAGAAAAATGTCTATTTATTCATCACAAAGTATATTAATATGTATAATGCAGCGGAAAAGAAGAAGGCCACCAAAAACTAAAGCCCCTTCATCCAATTTTGGTAGTCGTCTAGTTTGAAGACCCACATAATCAGTATCTACAGGCTTAAATATTGCATCTTCTATCTTAAGAAGAGAGAAGAGAGTAGTTAGTGAATATTCACATTTAATTTTAAATTATTTTGTCTTTAACTTATATAATATTATAATTCCTTTTATTTATATAGGCAATCAGAGGATATGGAGTTAAATTTGGGGAAGTTAGTAGGAATACCTATTTTACAGTAAATCATTTAAATATATATTTACACTACTTATATCTAGTTATGAGAGAGATGGTAATATTTAGCTTTTTTTATTTTTATGCTTCATATAGGGTGGAAGTCAATTTCAATTTCTAAAAACGCCGAATACTAATGCAACAACTACTCAAGCTTCCCAAAATACAACTAGCAATACAATTCAAACTAGGAGGAGGATCAAACTGAGGGCAAAAAGATCTGCTCCTAAAAATTCTCAAGTTGTTGACGATTGAGAAATATCAACTTCTAGTTATGTATTAGTTTTGGATATGTATTATTTATCATTTATTTGATAATTTTGACATGATTTGGTTCACAGTTTGACCACGGTTTGATGTTGTTCTATAAATGTTATGTTGTAAAATTGTTAGATGTGCTTTGTTTAGTAATATAGAATATGTGGCTTAGTTTCAATATATACTATGTTGGTGTTTGATCCAGGTTTATATATTTATGAATGTAATCATTTTGACCTGCTCATTTGTTGTGTGAAACATAAGATCCAAGTGTATATGTTCATGGAATTGATATATTAATGATACAATTGATGATGCCAGAGTTTTGAATTATTGTCTGTAAGTTTTATTTTGAAAGTGCTTATAGTTTCATTTAAGTCTTACATTTTCTTATGACATTGTCTACAAGTTTTATTTGCTCCTTTTCTTTGTATCTCACATTATCATACTATCTCACATTATCATACTATGGAAAAAGTCATAACTACATATATGTTTAATGTGATTATAATCATATATTGTAGCATATATGTGTGTCCTTATCCTTCTGATTAATAATTAACCAAGTGAATCTAACATCAATACTATGGTTGGGTCCCCATTTGCATTTGATAATCACTAGATGCCATGATCTAAGAATTATATACTAGGTAGTTAAATTTGTTATTGTTAGATCCCGTTTCCGAAATCCAACTACTTATACAGATTCCCTCATACGAACACATGATTCCTTATAAACTCTTCTTGCT
>JAOQMQ010000002.1:26935951-26947392 GCA_027563845.1 Erythroxylum subrotundum
ATTTCAAAGAAGTTACTTGAATAGTAACTGTACAAGCTCACTTTTCAATTATAAAAATGTTACCCACAATACACATAGACGCAAAACTCATTTCATACTTTAACCCCCAAATATCATTATAGAACACTCATTTTGTGCATTAACCTCGAATATCATTGCAATATTACCTAAATACCACATTAATCAACAATAATTTCCTCATTTAATTTCATTTCAAAATTTTCTAATTTTCAAAGAAAGTTTGGGGTCCAACAGTTATATTCTTTCTGATAATGTCCTAATATAAAATCGATTTCGATAAAAATATATGACAAAAACATCTCTTGATCGATTTAGTTACTATTGAAATGTTTAAGCTAGCCTGTTAAAACTAAAATTGAACATCTCTTTATTGATTTAATTACTGTTGAAATGCTTAAGTTGGCCTATTGAAACTGAAATTGACCCAAATTAAAACAATGAGTTCAACGAATTAGAAGTCATTAGTGCCACAATGTCCTTTTCATTACTAACTTAACAATGAAGTTTGCAAATGACTCGTCATCAACACAACATACTACTTGTATACTCAATGACTTCCTTATTCTTTCAAGACAACATACTACTTGTAGTTACAAAGAGAGAAAAAATTTACATTTCAAATTTAACTGTTACAATGTCTCCATATTTGTCACAGTTACATTTGATGCCTAAGCTATGAAATCATATGGAACCTACAAAATAAAGATATAAACACAAATATTAAACTTATGAAGAATTTGCTTATGCAAATGAATTATTACATATACTTACTTATTGTAAACAACAATGCATCTTGCGAATAAGATTCTTTCCTTAACGCACATAAGATGTTTAACATATTTTCTGACAAAAACAAACCTTCATCTCATTTACAAATAGTAAGAACCTACAAGACATCTTTAATTTGATTATTGATTAAAATTTTGAATACTAATGGCAATGTTAAAAAACAATAATTGAAATACTTACGTTTCTATTGATGCATTCATAAAAATGTTAACCAATGTTAGACTTAGCACTTGATATCCATAACTTCATCTTCTCATTACAACTGGGGCATTCAATATTCAAATCTGAATTATATATACATATATAAATGGCAATATTAATCATAATTGAATATAATTAAAATATCACATAGAATAATAAGTATATATTAAAATTATTTTACCATTGAAATAATGCTTTCTCTTGACAAAATTGAGAATATATCTTTTCAACTTCTGCTGCATTATCAAAACAACAATAAATAACATCCTTGCATCCATTAACGACACCTTAACACTGTTCCCACATCAAACATATACTGGGTGCATAAGGAATGAAAACCAAATATATTTTATTTCTACCCTATTTGTTTATCCTATTACAATATCATCATACAACTATTTAACAATGTTTTAAAAACTAGACTTGAAGTCAAATCGATAAAGTAAAAGATTTAAATTTTAAAAGATTCAATTAGTATTAAACCGTCATAAAATTAGCTAAATATTGAACAAAATTAAAGAATTTGAAATATGATTAAAAGAAATTGTTCTTACCTATCAAAGAATTTGAAGTTTAATTAAAAAAGATTGTTAAATAAAAATTTATTTATTTATTTTAGCTTATAAAAACTTATTAATTAATTAAAAAGTAATCGATTAATTAATAAATTGATCAGTTTTTAACAACAAGAGTTATTAAATTAAATCAAGCCAAAAAGTTGAAAACCAAACCAAAAAGTTGGACGGTTCAATTTTTTATGATTGAATCGGCCAAACCGGTTGAGTTTTTTAATCATTAATATTTAATTAGTAACTTAAATGCACTTGAAAATAGAGGTTATTTACTTAAAAGTTGCTTTCACAAAAGAGTTCAGGGTGATTTGCTTCAATTGCAGAATTCTGATCATTTACGTATTAATCTAGTAGCAAAACCTTTAATTGGATCTAACAATAGATCATTGAGAACAAATTAGGGTTTGTTGATGATAAGGTTAAAATGCTTGAGTACGATTCGTTTGAGTGAGTAATTGCAAATGGTATATTATATAGTGAAATGGTGGATTTTAAATTCAATTTTGAAGGATTTTGGTAGAGGTATTCATGTATATTACATCCCCCGAGGAACTTGGAATGAAATAAATGATAGATTATGGGATGAGTTGACATAGTTAGATCCTCAACCACATTTTAGTTGTGGAGTAATAAAACAGATTGAAGAAGTAAAGAATATGAATAGATTGATACTATTCTTGAAGGAATTGTATGAAGGATATAATCAAATGAGAAATTAGATGTATTATGTAATTCTTTACCTACTAGTAACAAAGATGATTTGATGATATTGAGAGTATAAGCTTAAAGAGAGATTCAAAAAAGTTTTTAAGGCCTGAGATAAGTGATCAAGATGAGTACACAAAATAAGTAATTGGATTGTCATAAAATCATTCATCAAAAAGGGATAAAAAGAAGTTTTGAAGTCAAAGAAAGACATAGATCACTGTGATTATTGTGATCAAGACGAGTAAACAAAAGATAAGTCTTTGAAATTGGTGAGGTTCGCACTTAATGTTAACATTGCAAAGCTTGCCATTTGAAGAGAGAACTTTCCAAGTTGTAATAACTGAGTGTTACAGTATAAGACATCATAAGATTACTTAAGGGAAAGGGAGGGATTGTATAACACTTTCAATGCAAAAAGAGTGGAGAGCTAACTATTTCTTTTGTTGGTAAACTTGATAGTTTCTATTTTGTAGCTTTTAGATGCAAGCTTCTAGATCATTGATACAGAAATTATAATGAGTCCTAATCTAATTGTTTTCCAAAAATTAATCAATCTTGACAGAGCTTTAGTTGGAAATGTTCATTTAACATCAGAATTCCTTTAACATGATGCTCTTTTTGTACCTATTTTTTGGTTTATTTTTTGCCAATGAACTGATAAGAGATCATCATTTGACTATTATTATTTACTTGGAAGAAGGTGCTAGTTATTGGAGAGGAAGAAATGAAGCTTATACTTATTATCTTTAGCAAGTTTTCACATAAAATACATAGATAGACGTAAAATACCAAGGTATTATTTCAGTTCTACTAAGCAAAGAAATGATTGGAGATTTTTTCTATAGAAAAAAATTGGGGATGCTCATTGCAAAAAATTGTGTCTGATAGAAGAGTTGCAATGTCACGACCTTCCAACAAGAAATGAATATCATATAACAAGTTCAATTTTCAGATAAAAATTAAACAAAAAGTAGATTGCAAAACAAGAATTGGTGAGGACAAAAATTAAAACATGTCTAAACTCATCTACATTACAAATATGAACATAGTCAGTCACCCACCATTCTCACACCATTAACTACATTTAGTGCAAAATCCAAAGACAAATTAAGAAATTATATTTAACAAAAAAGAACAAAGAATGATGTGAAATGTGAAATGCTTACTGTAACTAATGGTTTACCTATGCAAAACACAGATGACAATGAAGAATGATATATGGTAGTTTGTAGTTGGTGTAAAAAGGAGCTGAAAATATTTGTAGCTAGTCCGAGAACACTCTGTCATACGAAAAGGAGCGAAAAAAAAGTGTGCAACATGAAATCCCAATCTGAATGCGTAACAATTTGAATAGGTAATTTAGGGTTTTAACTATTCTCTTTTAAGTTTACTTAATTTGACCTATTGAAGGTTTTAACCATTCTCTTTTAAGTTTACTTAATTTGTTTAAATACGTCTTACGTATATAATTTTATTCAATACGTGTTTAAGGTTTCTATATCATGTGACTTAAACCAAATTTGAAAAAAATTAAATATTTAATTGTTACTTTTTAAAATTTAGACCGTAAATAAACTTTGAATTTTTTAAAATTAACCCTATAGTTTAATCCCAAATACTATCTTGTGAAAAATGACATTTGTTCGCAGCTATATGAAAAGCAGAGCAAAGATGATTATAGAAAGATACGTTATATTCTGTATGAGAGTGAATTAATTAAAGTAAGAACAAAGTAAGGAGGCCTCTTTGACCTTAAAGAAAAGAAGAGAAAGCTCACAGCGCTTATTACAGTAAAACTAACAACATAATTTTAAAAATGGTAAGAAGAAATGAAAATCTATATGCAAGTAAGTAGTTTGTTAGTCTCATTGGGTGTGCCGCCTCTGTTTCCTAGTGTTACTGTAAGTACTACTGCGCCTTCGGGGGGAGGTTCTAAAGGGATCAACCCACTTCCTGTCTTTCCTTACAGCTTCTTTCCACCTGTCCTTGAATATTTGAAGTTCCCATGTTGACTGCCTTCGAATCTGTTGTTTTATAATCAGTCTCTTTACTACACAAAATCATAGCTTAAGAAAGGATCACCGTTCTCACCTCAACCCGAGCATCCACTGTTGCCGAACTGTGTTTCTGGATAAAATACAACAATGATAATCACATATCATCCACATTACCATAACTCATCTACTGTTACTGCTGATATAGAGACACTCTTGTTACCTTGCCTAAAGCTTCAGCCTTTGAACCCTGTAACCACATCAAGAACAAGAAACAGAATCTAAGTTTATATAATACTATATATTTTGGAAAAACAGAAAGTTCAGTTGACCACCTTCTTCCCTCGTCCACCCAAAGTCCGTATTCCCTTATGAACAATGTACTCGCTATCAATCACACCCACCTTCTTCGTCCTATCTCCCTGTACAATGCCATATGCATTCACTCGTTTACACCTCTTTCATAATATAGCTTGACCATCTAAAATATGATGGCTAAGGACATGTACAAACAAACTTCACTGCAATCTAAAGAATGAAATCTAGGCAGATGTTCAAAAAAATGGCCTTCAAGAGTTCGACAGTGCAGCATTTACTGATCCATAAGGAAGTAGAGGAGGAGTGGGATAGCTAAAAGTTGATGTTGCACAATAATACTACCCATCGATTGTAGATTAGGATCAGATAGTTTGACAAGATATTGAAGAACAGACCACACAAAGTTATGTGAACTAATTTATAGCCTTCTAATAAGCAGAACTAAGCCACAAAAATAAGTCTGTTTCAAGGAACAGAAGTAGAAAATAACAGCAATGAACACAAAATGTGTCTCGGGGTAATCCCCATTAATTTTAAGTGCATCACGAGTATGATGTGACAGTAAAAAACATTGTTGAATAGTATACCTGAGCACAGTATCCTAGTTTCATATCCACTCCCCAACCGTGGACTAAATCATTCTGAAAGGAGTAAAAAAACAAAGATAATGTAGAATTCAGTAGCAAGCAGGTTATACAGGCTTTTCTTAAGAAGGGCATACTAATCAAATCAAAACCATAGTCCATCTTCAGAAAACAGAGGACAAGCAAGTGAAAATTCCAGTTCAGACCAAAATCTTGTTTCAGAGAGTTAAGCCAGGAAGTGAAGAAAAGTTCGTATGAGAGGACAATGTGTTATTCATTACATTAATGTTATTAAAAACAGGATGGCTCAAGGATGGATGTTACCTGTATAAGGTGCCAGGTACAGTACCAAGCTGATCTTGAAAATACGGGAGCCATACCTTCCACAAATCTAAAAGGAACAACGGCAAACCAAATTATTTTGATAATGCTATAAAAGGGAACTCCTAAAAGCCTACTTAAGTCAACAGTGTTATAATTCATGGACATTTGAATCTTTAGTCTCTTAAAGTAGGAAAAGATGCTACAATTATCACAACATAGCTTCTAAACATCCCCAGAATGTGAAAGTATCAATAACTATATAGCTTCCCATCTGATAATATTAACAGTTCAATGGAAGATAAAAATAAAATCACAAAGGTCGGCAGCAACAAACAAAGAAAAATAAAAAAGTAAATGGAGAGTCGGAAATTGACCCAAGAGATAAAAGGCAAAAATTTTGAACATAAACAAGTTTTACAGAAGAATAATTTACCCAGTGCACGGTGGCCCCTCACTAGCATCTGAACACTTAGTACTGCCTCTGCTATCATAGACTCTTCTGCACAGATTAAGGGAAGGTCATTAAGCCTACAAACGTTAGAAGTCTAGAATTCCAAGAAGAGTTCCCAAAAGTCATCCCATTCACCTATGAAACTTCTTAGTTCTGGCACGAATCGTGATTCTATGATGTATATCTGTTGAATTTGGGTCTAAAGCTGGCTGAGATATCTCTAGACCTTCTGATCTCACAAGCTCCAGATATCTACTTAAAACGAAATCAGTTCAACCGTTCTTCTAGATTGAGTTAAGCTTGCCAATAACACTTGAGAAAAAAGAATATACAAGGTGGACACATGAGCATATTGGAGGAAATTATGTTCAACAATGGAGCCTCCATTGTTTTACCTTCTTGGATCAAATTTCTCAACCCCCAAATCTTCATCCCAGAGAAATATGTAGTCATAAATTGAAACAACAGCTGGATGAAGAAACCGCTTAGCAAACCACCTGGAAAGGAAACCAGACTCTATCAAAACTAATGCTGAACCACAATTTAGTTCTAGTGTGCATGCCAAGTACAGGGAGTTTGTATTCAGATAGATAGAGGCACTGAGGTTGGGTATGGATCCAATAAAAGATATCCAAACATTTAAACATCCAAGGCCCCGGCAACCTTTTGGAGATTCAAATTCTACAACTTTATTGTACAGCCTCCCTTACTGCCTTTTCCTTTTCCTCCCTTAGCAAACAGAAAGTATACAATGAAATAAACAAGAACCAATGGCCAGATAACACTTTTTCAAGAACTCATAGAGGTTAATCTACCAAGTTCTTCTTTAATTTAAAAAATCTTCAAGTTCAACTAGTCTGCTCCCTCAACTAATATAATGCATATCCTTTGCTAATGGACAAATATATATATAGACATGTGATTTACAAAGTCAAAACAAAGCATCTCATGACTTGAGGATGCAAAAAAGAGGAAACTTTCGTCAAGGTCAACCTCACCATTTTGTCTGGTTCTGAGCAACAATGTGTATGGCTTGGCTGCTCCATTTAAGATCCCACCAACCATCCACATTACCATCATAATGGAACAGAATAACTGTAAAGTTCTCTGCAAGAAACTGAATTCCATGGAATTAGGGAAAATGTTTAGTTCAAAAACATCAAAGATTTCATAAGACAGATTGGTATACCTTTTCAACAATGGTATCAACATTATTTTTTAGCTTTAATCCAACCGGAATAGCTAGCAAGTTCTGCAGGCTATAAGATTCAACCTGCTCTTGACATTAATAAACATATAATGAGGAAACACCAAGAAAGCATCTCGCTTGAAACAGAAACATTAGCACAAGGAATTACATCTATATCAAATTTTAAATCATAAAAAAAAAAAAATATACAATCAGAACTAGGAATAGAAATGCGCTCTCAAAGACCAGACAGAAATGGGGATCAGAAACCAACCTTTGACCTATTAGTTGACCAAAGAGGCTTTAACTCCAAATCTGAACTGGCATGTACAATACCATGAGGCAAATAACGCAAAAATCCAGAAGCCAAAGCTGATTCCTAGAGTTTACATCAAGAGCCACAAGAGACAAACAGTAAATCATTCCACAGTTAGTGAAATAGATAGAATTGCTACAATTCCAGAACTAGCTCAAGAAATGGTTCTAGCTTTGTAAGTTCTATGATCTGTGAGCTAAAGGAACAAAAAAGAAAAAACATAAGTAGGCTTACCTTCAATGTGTCAAAGGGGTGCAACCTTTCTTCCATCTAATAACAGAAAAAGAGTAACAACAAATAAGAATGTATAAATGAAGTCTGTGCAGCAGAAGAGACTGAAAAAAAAAAGGGAGTGAACAAATAAGGAGCTTTGAGTACAAAAAAACTGAAATCATGTTGCTGGATAGAAGCACAGCACATAAGTAGGAAAAAGAAAGCCACCGAAACAAATATACAAGTTCAAAATCATGATCCATCAACAGAACGATGAATATTGAATGAGACCACGGATTGATGTTAAGCTTTGAACATTCCAAGACAAAATTTTGATAACCCTTAAACTCACACCAGCAGTAGTGAGAAGCAAAGCCAATTTATATTTTTTTGAACAAATTGAAAAATCAAATGCGATCAGCTAGTAAAATAGCACAACAAATGTGACTCACAGTACTACCTATCTCTCTACCTCCTGACACACAAATTAATCAAGAAAAGATGACAAGTAGACACTTGATCTCTGCCTATCCAGTATGTGTCCAGATAATGTAAAATCACAAATAGAGAAGCAAAAGTTTCATGGGACCTGTGTATGCTGATATTGATAAACTGTGGTTCTATACGCAATGAACAACATTACTGTACACAAAACTGCCATAAATGGCAGCTGCTTCTTCTTTAACCCGCATCTTCCCTGCAACAGGGGTATACAGTTAGACGGTTATCAAGGAGAGAAAATGAGACTATTTTAACAGCTGCTTTGGTTGCTTAGCTATTTGCAATCTTAAAAGAGTAGAGTAAGTGAAGAAACAAAAAGAAGATAACCATACCCCGTCAAGAAATGCATTCTTTTTTATTGATTTCCATGGTCTGAGTGACGTCATGGACAGCTGCACTTGTTATATTTCACATAACAAACTGTAGAGCGATGTACCAAAAATTTGAGATGAAATCAGAATCCATTACCACCACATTGAAACCATAATTACCACACTTTCTGTTCACAACAAGAAGCAACTTACCAAGAAAAAGTTTCTATTACATTCTGCCTATACATTGGATTTCTAGATCAAAACAAGAATAAAGCTACGTACACAAACTCACAGAACAAGAGATGCACAAGTTTTAGATGGAATTAACAAGCTCATTTGTCTAAAAGTTTCAAAAGTTCAAGGCTCAATTTTTATTAGCCAACACCCAAAGTACGTTGACAATTAGAAATTGACAACTTTCAGAAGTCCTTTGCCTCAAAGAAAGTGTGCCCAATTTAAACTCCTGAATGCCTCATCAAGTTTTAAGCAAACTAAATACGACACGACCTATGTATTGAATCTGAAAGAGAGAGAGAGAGAGAGAGCGAGGGAGAGAAGAACATAAAAACAAACTTTGTTAATAACCAAAACTCTGGTGTTAAAAGCGTGTTTAGGGGCATGCATGTGTCGATGCAATGCAAAAAACCAAACTCCAGACAAGAGCTTCATTGATCGACTTCTTATATTGAAGCTCATGACTACACATTTAGAATATAAACTAGGAGGCAGACCAAATTATCTCCAAAAGTAATCCAAAACAGAGTTCCTGAATAATATATCCCTAAAGGACAACATAAATTAGAGTTCGAACATGAGAACGAACAGTTTTCCACATAATAATTAACAAAACAAATCAAGCAATTTTATCTCCCGCCGCTTCCCAAGTCAGTTGTTTCTTTTATGGAAATCGAAAAGATAGAATCTTCGATGGTTTTTCATCACAGATTCCAGAATTAATAAAGAGAAATAGCTGCGGAAAATTTAAGCACCGCCATTAGATCTAATAAAACTTTTATTTCCTGTTTTGACGTTTGAAATCAGATGATATGCGGAGCTTCATGCATTTCCAATACCAACACAAGTATCAAATCGAGAAGGATCACAAACCTTCAATCCAAACCGAAGGAGCAAGATGAACTAAACAAAATCGAACTCCAGCAGCTGAAAGGAGCCAACCCCAAATGCAAACAACCCCAGAAAGAGAGAGATATGGGAACAGAAAATGAACAGACACGGAGACCGAGAGCTAAAAGAGAGGGCTCAAAAGACACAGGTGTAAGAAGCGCCACGCTTTAAGGGAGGACAACCGAGGAAGAGCCAGACAGGACTGTTGACAAACGTTTGGCCTGTTCAGCTCCAAATTTATACCTTAAAAAATCTCATTTTTATGATCTCTTGATACATAAAAAATCAGCCTTGCATCGACGTGCAGGGACTGGGTGACACATAGAAAGAGAGATAAGGATGCTCGCTTGTTAGCTTCTTTGCACTGATGATTGTCATTGATGCTGATATTATTATTATACAGATAGTTGCCTTGTGGGATTCGTATTCGTGCAGTATTTAACATGGGACAATAAGTAAAATTAGAGAGATTAAAACAAGCCTCGGTGAACTATCAACTACATATAAAAAAGTTAAAAAGATCGCATCTTTAACCAAGCTTAAGGTTCCTGCAGCAAGAAGCAAGCCCAAGACTGTCATGAGCTCTCCCGACTCAACTCTTGAGGAAACTAAATGTGTTTATATATATTTATATGAAGTAGTTTACATGCCCATGTTTTGTATAAGCAGAAATTTCTCATTATTGGACTTCCATCCCATGTTCATGCAATAATGTGTTAACATAACTAATCTTGAAAGGTGATTAGGACAGATTTCATTCAATTAATTGAAAATTTAGAACAAATACTTGAAATATTCATTAAAAAATATATTTTAGAAAAAGCCGACTTGGTGAAAGGAACGAAAGATTTGCGAAGTCGAGGACAACTGCCGTTGACAATGAACTCTTGGACGATGATAGGATGAACAGGAAGTGACGGAACATAAGAGAAAATGTGGATTCTATGTGCGTCAAAATAAACGGAGAGTGACACAATCCAACAAACGCGTGGAAATATAGAATAGCAGCAAGCCAACGGAAAAGGACCACTTAAATGATACAAACTACAAGAAAATGAGAATGGAAAAGGACAAGGACTTGGACGTGTACTTGGACTTGGACTTGTTCTTGATCCGAGGATTTAATTTATTGACTATTCAATCTTCTAGCCAATATTCTCAAGCATAGACCTCAAAATATAATTACTAAAAGATGCACAACCTTAGTTTAGTAGGTAAAAGTAAGAGAATAGGAAAATTTATGATGTGCCAATAGTGTTTGAGTTAGAAAGTTAATATAATTAGGATCGAAAGTTAAACCGATAACATAAGATATTTAAAACATTGTTTTTCATGATTATACCATTCAGTCTTATTTATCAACCCCAAAACTATTTACAAATAAGACAATTTTCTGTAGAAACGTTTAGTTGTGGCTCGTACTATGTGGACGGTTAGTAGAGATAAATCTAGAAATTTTTTTAAGCAGGGGTAAAATTTTAATGGAAAGCAAGTATTTTTTTTTAGGATCAAAACTTAAAATAATACTTTTTTTACAGAAAATTTTTTTGAGACAGTGGGGGCATTGTGAATCCGTCCCTTACGCTTAGTACGAATGATTTTACTAGAAATGGCGAGGGAGTGATCATAGATTCATAGTCTGATATTATGTTTGAAATTATACAAGGTTGTTGGACTTTTATCATAGTCTGTTATTATGTTTGAAATTATAAAGGGTTGTTGGAATCTGACAGATCTTTTAAGGTTTGATCTCATAAAACTGGCAAGCTAAGTTACAAGATACTGTGTCCAAAATTGGACCAGTTCTTAAGTTGATTTCAG
>JAOQMQ010000002.1:26968820-26980397 GCA_027563845.1 Erythroxylum subrotundum
GATTCTAAATAACGTTATGCATATCAGATATGAATATCAGTAAACGATATTCATATCAGATATTCATATCAGTAACATTTACCTCTTTCTTATTCTTAAGCAAGTCCCCGAGAGGGCTTAGTTGATCCATGATTTATGTTTCATCTTTCCTTTTCGTTTGCTTCGAGAATTATAGCGATCAATTCCGATTCTTTCTTTTTCTATTGATTCTTTTTCGATCGAGATGTATGGCTCCATGAGTCTATGTGTCTATATAGATCTTGTTCATGGATTAATGAAAATATGCAAAAGTTCTATTTGCCTCTACCATTCTATGAGTTTCTTCCTTTTTGCGTATGGCATCGCCATTCCCCTTTGCAGCATCCACTAATTCAGAATTGAATTTAAAAGTCATATTTTTACCCAGATGTTTTCAGGATGCCCCTAATAACCAACAAATGGCAAGTGCTTTTCCTTGTGTGAATCCTAGAGAACTTGATGAGTCGATTTGCCTACACGTCTTGCTTTTACTGTTATATGGGAGTTACTCCATGTATTGCTTGACGTCAAAACAGATAGTCAATTTATTTTTGTCTTCTGTTGAATCTTTTTCATCGCTCGATAGATAATTGGATTAGACGCTCTAATATCAATTTTCAAACCTGCTCCCATTTTGAGACAAGAGATAGATAAATAGACACATCCCATTACACTAATCGGGGGCATTCGTAATGACTAAGGGGGTCGAAGACTAAGAAGTGAGTTATTTATCGGCCAAGCATTCTTCTTATGGCTAGATCCAATCTCCTGGTCCCTGCAGAAAGGAAAAAGAATTTCATGTTCTTCCTTTAGAGAAGGAAGGGTTAGGAAAATCCTATTGATTGCAGCTTTCTCCAGACCTCCAGGAAAAGCATGAAAAAAAAGGCTCGAATGGTACGATCCCTCCGTCACCCCAAAATGAAAGGGGCGATCTCGTAGTTCTTGGTCTGTGAAGATACGTTGTTAGGTGCTCCATTTTATTTTCCCATTGAGGCCGAACCTAAACCTGTGCTCGAGAGATAGTTGTCCATACGCTGATAAGGAATGTATGGATTCTCAAGAAGAGAGGAGTCGTGGTGGTCCCCCTCGGACTGCCCGAATCCCACGAGGGAATAAAAAGTTGGATCTACATTGGATCTCACCTGAATCGCCCCATCTATCCTCCTGAGGAGAAGTTTTGTTTCAAACCCCAGTTCGAACAGGAGAAGTATGCCATGCTAATGTGCCTTGGATGATCCACATCTCAGGGTCAGGCGCTGATGAGCACATTGAACTATCCATGTAGCTGAGAGCCCTCATAGCCCAAGCACAATGATGTAATTATCAGGGGAGCGCTCCAGTTATGCCAAAAGCGAGAGAAATCTCATCCCCCTCTTTCCTTTTTTACATCCCATGTCTCTCCTGCTTGGCGATATGGGGGCGAAAAGAAAAAGGAGAATCCTATCAACTTGTTCCAACTTAGGATAATAAGCTCATGAGCGTGGTCTTACTTCACCATCGAGAAACGAAAGAAGACTTCCGTCAACAAGTTGAACTCATATTCATATGCAGCTCCTTTCTTTTTGGGTGTGAAGCAGTGTCAAACCAAAATACCCAACAAGCATTACCTCTCCCTAAAAAGGAGGTGATCCAGTCGCACCTTCTAGTACGACTACCTTTTTACGACTTCACTCCAGTCACTAGCCCTGCGTTCGGCATCCCCTTCCTTGCAGTTAAGGTAACGACTTCTGGCATAGCCAACTCCCATAGTGTGACGGGTGGCGTGTACAAGGCTCGAAAACCAATTCATCGTCATATAGCTGACCGACGATTACTAGTGATTCCGGCTTCATACAGGCGAGTTACAGCCTGCAATTTGAACTGAGGACGAGTTTTTGGAGTTAGCTCACCCTTGCGAGATCGCGACCCTTTGCCCCGACCATTGTAGCACGTGTGTCTCCCAGGGCATAAGGGCATGATGACTTGACGTCATTCTTACCTTCCTCCGGTTTATCACCGACAGTCTACTCAGGGTTCCAAACTCAATGGTGGCAACTAAACACAAGGGTTACGCTCATTGCGGGACTTAACACAACACCTTACGGCATGAGCTGACGACAGCCATGCACCACTTGTGTCCCCGTTCCCGAAGGCACCCCTCTCTTTCAAGAGGATTTGCGGCATGTCAAGCCCTGGTAAGGTTTTTGCTTCGCATCGAATTAAACCACATGCTCCACCGCTTGTGCAGGCCCCCATCAATTCCTTTGAGTTTCATTCTTGCAAATTTACTCCCCAGGCAGGATACTTAACGCGTTAGCTATAGCACTGCATGGGTCGATACGCACAGCACCCAGTATCCATCGTTTACGGCTAGGATTACTGGAGTATCTAATCTCATTCTCTCCCCGAGCTTTCGTCTCTCAGTGTCAGTGTCAGTGTCGGCCTAGTAGAGTGCTTTCGCCGTTGGTATTCTTTCCGGTCTCTACACATTTCACAGCTCCACCGAAAATTCCCTCTGCCTTTACTGTACTCCAGCTTGGCAATTTCCACCGCTTGTCTAGGGTTGAGCCCTGGGATTTGACGGCGGACTTAAAAAGTCACCTACAGACGCTTTATGCCCATCATTCCGAATAACGCTTGCATCATCTGTATTACCGCGACTATTGGCATAGAGTTAGCTGATGCTTATTCCCCAGATATCGTCATTGCTTCTTCTACAGAAAAAAAAAAGTTCACAACCCATAAGCCTTTTACCTCCAAGCGGTATTGCTCCATCAGGCTTTCGCTCATTGCGAAAAATTTCTCACTGCTGCCTCCCGTAAGAGTCTGTGGCGTGTCTCAGTCTCAGTGTGGCTGATCATCCTCTTGGACTAGCTACTGATCATCGCCTTGGTAAGCTATTGCCTCACCAACTAGCTAATTGGACGCGAGCCCCTCCTTGAGCGGATTCCTCTTTTGCTCCTCAACCTACGGGGTATGAGCAGCCGTTTCTAGCTATTGTTCCCTCCCAAGGTCAGGTTCTTACGCGTTACTCACCCGTCTGCCACTGGAAACACCATTTTCCGTCTGACTTGCATGTGTTAAGCATGCCGCCAGCATTCATCCTGAGCCAGGATCGAACTCTCCACAAGATTCTTAGTTGCATTACTTATAGCTTCCTTGTTCGTAGACAAAGCGGATTCGGAATTGTCTTTCATTTCAAGGCATAACTTGTATCCATGCGCTTTATATTCGCTTAGAGTTCGCTCCAAGAAATATAGCCATCCATACCCCCTCGCGTCAATCCCACGAGCCTCTTATCCATTCTCATTCGATCACGACGGTGGGGGAGCAAGTCAAAATAGAAAAACTCACATTGGGTTTAGGGATAATCAGGCTCGAACTGATGACTTCCACCACGTTAAGGTCACACTCTACCGTTGAGCTAAACAGGAACAAGAGGCATCCACTGAAGAAAATCCTACTTCTTCCCTTTTTTCGGAAGAAAAGGAGGATCCAGACAAAATCGACGAAACAGAAGAGACCGAAATGAATGGAAAGGAAAAAACAAAGGACGAATTCCATTTTCACTTTAAAGAGACATACTATCAAAATAGACCTATTTATAAAACTTTTCATCTAGATGAGAATCAAGAAAATTCGAAGTTAGAAATATTGATAGATAAAGATTTCTTCTGGTTTGAAAAACCTCTTGTAACTATTCTTTTCGACTCTAAATGTTGGAATAATCCATTTCGATATATAAAAAACAATCAATTTGAAAATGTTGTAAGAAAGGAGATGTTACAATATTTTTTTTATATATGTCAAAGTGATGGCAAGGGACATTTTTTTTGTATCATTTTCAAAAATGTTGATAAACTGGGTGGATATGTAAAAGAGATTCTTTCTTTGCCATCACTTCGACATGTATAAAAAAAATATTGTGACATCTCCTTTCTTACAACATTTTCAAATTGATTGTTTTTATATATCGAAATGGATGATTCCAATATTATTCTATTAGTTCAGCTCAGCCGAAATAGATATCTTCAAAATTGGAGAATCCAATGAATCCCTAATTATATTGTCTTTTTCTTTTTTAGTTTATCTATAATAAAATTCACACTAAAATAATATGAATGAGACTTCAATAGCTAACAACTCTGTTGATCTATAAGAGAACGTACAAATATTCCTTGAGTATTGGGAGTTGTAGTATTGAAGATTAGTTTTTTATTATTCAATGAGCATCTTGTGTTTCATAAAAATTGGGGGCAATATAATCCTTACGCAAGGGCCACCCTATCCAACTTTATGACATTAAGATACGTTTTATCCACGGATGATTCTCACAAGAGATTCCTAACATATCATAAGATTCCTCTTCTTGAAAATCCGCACTTTTTCAAACTCAAAAAATAGATAGAATTCTAGCATTCTTCCTTGGAACAAATACTTTTATACATACTTCTTCTGGTTGATCTATATCATATTCTATTCTTGTAAGATGATATACACTAGCTAAGAGCCCACCTGGTGCTACATCATAGGCATATTGGGAACGCAGATAATTGTAACCATATACATATAAAATGACAGCAATGGAATGCCAATCCTGAGGCTTTACTTGTAAAGTCTCTATTCCTTGGTAATCAAAGCCCAAAGATCTATGAACTATCCCATGTTTGACCAGCCAAGCGGACAAACGACCCTGCATCTTGTTTCTCTCTCCCGCATTTTTTTTTTGTATAAGTTGTTTTTTATATAAGTCTTTATTTGTATAAGTCTCATAAACGGTATAACGAACATACCTTGTCTCCACACATCACATTATGGCAAGGTAACGTTTCACGGTTTAATGAATCTTCTACTTATTTGATGGGATGGTTAAGAGATTATCTATGGTTAAACTCTTCACAGTTACGAATTGGATCAACAATAATTCTTGAATGAGGTATTCAACTCCAGGGATAAATCGAAAAAGAAATCTTTATTAATTCTACCTCCTATTTTTTGTGAAAAGAATGTATGTTCCATATTTTTTTAAATTTATGTTTTAATTAATTGTTTCTTGTTTCTGAGTCATCGACTTTTTTTTCAGCAAGAAGAATAGGAAAGAAATAATAAAAAAGAAAATAATAAAAACAAAGAAAAATATACAAACCTTAAATGCAATTTTCATGAAATTATATATTCTTAATTAGTATAAATCTTTTACAAATACTTCAGAATGCTAGTTCCTAGTGTTCATATGTTCTGATATGAATATACCACACCAATTCGTTATGTATGGATGACGAGATTCCATTGATACAGAGCCAATTCCAATAGACTTATTGGAAGGTTCCTATTTTGCCTCAATTTGGTACCGCTCTCACGACCCACACCGAAACAAATGCTTTACCCTTAGATGTCAAGTCAATTGCTGCGCCTCAACGCATTTCGGGGAGAACTAGCTAGCTCTGGGTTTGAGTGGCATTTCACCCCTAACTACAACTCATCCGCAGATTCTTCAACATCAATCAATTTGGATTGTTGAAATTGTTCATTTGAAAAAAAAGCTAATCATAGGTTCTTCTCTTAATTGGAATGCCTAATTATTTCTTGTAATCGAAAACTATAGAATGAAATAGGTATTTCTATAAGATGTATTTTATTGAGAGATTTAAGTTGTTACTCAATAAAAAAAATAAAAATGGCAATTCTTAAAGGACGAGATCAATTCAGAATTACTTTTTCTATAATGTTAGTATTATAACCCACAGAATTCCATTGGTCCCAACCAATTGTCAGTGACGAAGGGAATGGATACGTGAGTAGGCGAAATGCTGCTGTTGGGAATTGATGGATTCTATTTTAACTCCCAACAATTAGAAGCTTTGAGGATATTGGCAACTGGGTTTGTTTTCCATCAACATATGCCCTTCATCCGCTTACCAAAAAAGAAGAGCAGAGTGAACTGGAAGAAGCTCGGAGGAAAATACAGTTTCATTGAATATTATAACACATTTGGTGTACATATCAATTGGCATTAGTTACATTTCAATTGAACAAAGAATACAGATCCGGCTACTTAGAATCAAAATCGTAGGGTCAGGGAAGACTCTTTCTCCCCAGGAGCTAGAAGCGGCATTACTCGTACGACACACGTTCCGAAGCAGTCAAAAGGACCAGGCAATATGCAACTTGTAACTACAGTATTATGCTGCAGAAGCTTCTGTCTCGGGATATCAGTCAAGACATTGCCCTTGAACTTGCAGCTTAAAGCACCTATTAAGCCTGTTTAAGAACTAAATTCAATTCACGAGCACATTTTGCCAACAAGCCACCCCTCCTGCACCAAGACAACACACATTAACTGATAATCAACTTGCTAAAGAACTGGTTCAAGTTGACCTCCAAGTCATGGGAAGAAAAGAAGCTACTTATTTGAGACAGGATGCTTGCCTGACAAGGGCTGGGAGACGTTGCTGAATCTTTTGCAGCTGCATAAAGCACTGTTTGCAGCATTCCAATCTACAAATTCGAATTACAATTAAACTCTAAGTTTGCTATGCAAACTAACTTGAACTAAAAGAATATCTATGAAATGTCTATTAAACCCACCTTTGCTCTGCATGAAGATCAACCCCAACAGAAGGAGGTGCTGAAACGGCTGCATGTATTACTGGGCCAAACACTGCCACAAGCTTCAGCAGCATCTCCAGTGAGACCTTTGCATGCCTACAAAATTACAAGGAAAGTTGAATGATTCTGAAAACTTAAGCCTGTCATTTGAAATGCAGGTTGAGACATTGACTTCACTCTAGATCTAGCATAAAATCAAAATTGACAACTAAAAGGACGCACGGAATTCTTAATATTATCATTCCAGAGACGAAATGCGTTGTTCTTCCAAACCCTGCCCCACCCATCCTCTCCCAACTTCCTCATTTGCAATTCTTTTGGGTAAATCGGAAAGAAAAAAGTCTACTAAATAAAACCCATAACCCACCCACCCAAGTGAAGAGTAGAACCCCCAACCTCGCAGATGGGTGGGAATGTTTACCACTGCACATTCGAAAGTAATACTTCAGGTTTGTCCTAGGTGCGTCAGAACAGAAATTACAACCTCAAATTGTAGATTCCCATGACCCAAACTAGATAAGACAGCAGTAATAAGTCTAACTTAGCATATGCCTCAACAACAATTACCTTTCCAACTTGCTATCTAGTAAGCCCACAAGCACAGGAAGCAAGCAAGAAAATAAATCTAAGCTGAGAATATCCATTTTCTCCATGAGAACACTGATAACATCTGCTTGTACCTGCGCATGGATGGATTGATACCAGAAAAATCAGATACAAGATACCTAGAAGGTGATTTTGGTAGTTCATTAAAAATATAAGAAATAGAGAATAAGTTCTATTATAAATACCCACAGAATGATCTGGCAATTTCCGGATGGCATTAATAGCACCTTTCTTGTCATTTCGTTCCCAAAAATGTCTGACAACCTGCAGAATCACAACAGAATTATTCATACCAACCAAATAGCGCACATATAGGCAGAGATCCTATAAGAAAAGGACAGAAAAAACTGAAACATGCACAAAATTGTCCTCGAACACATACATAGAAATCTCAGATAATAGCATATTCTTCATCATAAGGCAACTACTTACCTAGTCGGGGGTCAACTACTCATTTTATATTGAAGAAGGAAAATGAAATTCTCCAAGGATAGAGACTTCGCAGACAAAAGAAAGATGCATGCACACCATCATCTAGAGATATTCCTGAGCATAACTAGCTGTACTTTTACCTGTAGTTTTGTCAACCGGGACTTTAGGCCACTCAAGAATACATCATGAGTTTGCATCAGATCTTCAGTAATATCCCTACTATTGGCACACATTGGCTCCTGCCCAGAAATCTGAGGATCTTCCCTCTGACATCAGAAAACAGAAAATCACTTTCTTTTGATAGTAGCTAGAACTAATAACTTGACATAAATTACAAGTAACAGGAAAAGGAATCTTCATGCCAGTTAAGGTCAGTAGGTAGGAGGTCCCTCGGAATATCCTTGACGTGATTGTCAGAATGACCCAAGCAGATTATAAAGAAACATCATAAAGATTTCTCAAGGACTTAATATCTTAAGGGAGAGGGTCATCAAGAATGGAAGTTTGAGACTACTACTCAAAATGGTCTTTAACTTAATATTTCAGTCTTAACACAAACTGTATTGAACAGAAACAAATATTCACAAATTAGAAGGTGGCATTCTTCTATTTCCAGACAATACAAAATTTTCATAAAGAAAAAGATCATACCGACAGGGGCCGACGACTCCCCATTTCACGTGTAACACAAGGAGTCACAATAGTGGATACAGTTGATATTCTATCTATTTCAGGTAAAACGCGAGGGGCCATGATAGATGTTGAGGAAGGTTTCCTGTTAGTTTCACGCATAACATCAGAGGTTGGAATAACAGGCATCCCATCCATTTCAGATATAACAGGAGAAGTCTTATCAGATGTTAAAGTGAGAGTGGTATTAGCCAAATGTATGGTAAAAGGGCTTGCGGTGGCTAATGTTCCTTCCTTTTCTTGAATGATATGAGGTGTCTTATTAGATGTCAAGCTGGCTTTTCTGTCAGCTGGAAAAATGATTTGAGGGGTAACATCAGTTGCAACATTAGGCATCATATTTGTTTCCACTACAGCTTGAGGATTGCCATTTATGGCTTGATGCTCATTGCTGAGTTTCTCTTGTCTTTCAAACCTCTCAACCAGAGTGCGGGTCCTGCCTGCCACTACTGCAACTGCAAGAAGGAAACTTTAAAATTGACAAATTTTACAGGCAGCTAGTAAACCTTAAAATCATATACAGAAGGCTAACAAACCTCCATTGACAATTTTTACAGAGGTGATCACTTTACCGTCATCCACAGATTTATCACCTAAAGAACAAGAGAACTTATCATTACCAGAAACTGATGTCAAAAACAAAAAAAATCATAAAAGTACATTAGGTGATTGTAACTTAAGAAAAAAGTTGAGGTGAAAAATAGAGGACAAATTGATGGGGGAGTCCAATTTTAGATGTAGGAAGAAATTCATGCCTCAAATTTGTGAAAAACTACACAATTAATGGATCACCTAGAATAAGCATGGCAAATATTATGGTACTAAGATCAAAGAAAGGGATGGCATAGATGATAGATATGTAAGTAACTCTCAAAGAAGAGGCATATATGATGAAAGCAAGATAGTTGAAAAAAAGAAACTGACTTACTCTCCACGAAACAAAATCAAATGGTTAAAGTTTATGCTTACAATACAGTTTCAGCTAGTTCTTTACATGAATTATAGTGAATCGAAGGTAGAACAGAGAACAGATTCCAATATATGAACCAAAATTACCCAGGAGGGCAGGGAAGAGATGACAATGTATCACCGAGGGTAAAATCCAAGGAAACCAGGGGAGAGAGGAGACAATAAGAAACAATGGACTAATGATTAAAAGAAAGAAAGAAACAAGAGCTGAATATTTAAACATCATAATGCCAAACATAGAAACTTACAGTTTTCTTGCTTAGAGGTAATAACTGGTGATAAGACTTTTTCAAACTTTTCTGCAACAATGTTGATATTAGAACTCCTTTCCTCAGAAGACTTTTGAGCTCCACCTTCTGGTACAATAGGGATTTCCAAGTTCACATCAGCAGTACACTCTTTCTCTGGCATTGCATTGCTGAAAACTGCAGACTCTGGCAGCTTGTCTATGTCATTTTTACTCTTTGATGGCGTCCGGACATGAGCAGGCCTCAGCAACATGCCAGGTTTTGTTCTTAGAAAAGTAACTGCATCCCTCCCAGAATTCAAAGGATCCTTTTCAATGGGATTGTCTTGAGGGACAATAGTTGGCACAGTGAATGCTTTGTTGAGTGCTCGCTCACTTCCTTTAGAATCCAATCCCACCATAGGGCTCTGCTTCTTAGTTGATGGATTAGATTTTGAATCCAAAGTAGGGACCACTTTTGAAGAACTCAAAGATCTATCTCTTTGTGATGTAACGGGGTTGCCACCAGTAGCTTAACATGAAAGATAAGCACCTTCGTGAGGTGTACAGACAAGAAAGGTGTGCAAGCATGCATCATATAAGCGCTATCGGATATGAGGGTTTTTCAATCAGCTGTCCTTTTCTAAACAAATAGTATCGTGTGGTAGCATGCGGATTAATTTAACTAGCCAAAAGCCAGTGCCCATCTATATACATGGAGCACAGATAAATTGAACTGACATTAAAAGATGTTCATGTTTCACACATTCACAATCCAGTAAATCTACACATAATTATCAAAAATGGAAAATACAAGGTGCCAAGAATCCATCTAAGGTTGGAAAAAGATCATGACACCTTTAATAAAAGCAGTTTATTTTTTTATGTTTAACATTTTCAGGATCCACATAAGCAGGAAAAAAGTCATTGTTAACAGGTTTCTCATACCAATGTTAAGTATAGTGAAATCATATTCCAAAAACTAAAGGAGCAGCCAAGTTTTTTAATAAAGAAAAATTCAATGGCAAATGCAATCACAAATGAGGTTTTAAGAATGATAACAGTGTAACGGGAAGTAATAAGTTTCTTGATGATAGATAAAAAAAATGGTAAACTTACAGTCCACGTATATGTTCTTGATCTCTTTTGTCCCATAATCAGGAGACCTAGACTGCAAAGCTTCTGTTGATCTTGCACAACTCTCTACTTCTTCCGGAGATGGACTTCTGGGGGTGCTAAAATTCTGCTCTCCAGAGTCAACTTCTCCAGACAAGAAACCAGCTGTGTATGGCTCAATAAGCTGAAGTACAACTTTAAATGGTAAGTGATATAATTGAACATCAGTCAACCATTAAACATTTGCCTCAAAAGTTGAAGACACAAAGCAAAGAAAGAAAACAACCTTTATATCTGCCACCCAAACCCCCACAGAGTTTCGATAGTATGAGCAACCCAAAAGTTTTCCTTCATTAATGCAGATATCACCAAGTGTTGACCATCCCATGTCTATAGCATCATGACAAATGACAGGCTCCCAAGAATAAACCTACAGTTTGGGTAACATTTATCAAACTTACGTCGTGTGGTAAATTGGTTAGCAAAGTTCAATCACTGAAAGACATTGAAACCTTCAGACTATCATCTAATCCACAAAATAATGTCCTCCCATCAGGATGAAAGGTGATTGAGCGTACTCCAGTAGCCTGGAAAGAGCAGAAATGGTGCTTTAGAATGGATCACAGGAATTTGACAGTTAACAATATGGAATGAAAACTAAATTATCAGTGTGGCATCCGCGGAGGGCCCTCCGGGTATGCACCCGGACCCACCTCTAATTGGTATTGTCCTCTTTGGTACTTGAGTGGTGGGAGAGCCCTCGGGGTATGCACTACTCGAACTCAAGACCTCAAGGTTTTGTTGCACTTAAGTACACGCCTCTTACCATTGAGCCACCCGGACCCACCTCTAATTGGTATTGTCCTCTTTGGTACTTGAGTGGTGGGAGAGCCCTCGGGGTATGCACTACTCGAACTCAAGACCTCAAGGTT
>JAOQMQ010000002.1:26991919-27003905 GCA_027563845.1 Erythroxylum subrotundum
CCGCCCCCACACCCGCAACCTCACCAAGCTGCCACTCATCCTCCTCATCATCAACCAAAGACAAAGTCGCAAGCTGTTGATCCATACCAAAGAACAATCACAAAGAACCAAAAGACAGAAAAGGCAAAGCTACTAGGAGCTTACAAACAACATACTTCAAAGAAAGTTTGAAGCTTTGGTGTTATTGCATACCCATGCAAGCAAAATCACCTGGTTTATCGGGTAATGTTAGAGTGATGAACCCACACAGCCCAAACCACCTGTCACCACAACAGAAGGCTAAACATCCTAAGATGCCCAACCCTTCGGACTCTAGATCTGGTGCTACCCTTTGAATAAGACCATTTTGATTATAAATTTCACAAGATTACGCGTCCGCGTGCCGTAAGATCTCTGTTGATTCCAGTTTGGTGTTGCCCTAGTTAACTGTTCACCTGGGGATTTAGGGATTACGGAAGATAGAAGCGATGAAGAAAAACGTAGCCCTTTCCTGCATGGATTATGTTTTTGCATGATTTCTTTCTATAATTTACGTAACAAAGAATGCCTCTGTTGTGACAAGCCATAGAAACGAGAAGGAAGCTAATAAATGTCCAAAGCAACAAAAAACAAAAGTTTTTGACGCAAACCCACCTCCAGACTTGCCTTGGGAATTCAAAACTCAAATTGTAAACATGGAGGAAGCAGAGATTACGTTAGTTATATAGAAGCCATTGCTCGAGACTGCCTTGAAGAAGGGCGACCGATGAAGAGAAAGAATTGTTGAGCATGTTGGACAAACGTGGAAAGTTGGAAGCTGTAGAGACTAAAATCATCGGTATGTAACTGAAGAAACCACTAATATGAACTTCAAAAAGGAAACATGAAGAAATCAAATGTGAGTGGTAGTAGTTCATATGTGTTGACGACAAAGTGGAACAGTCATGTGGAGAATAACAGCTCAAAGTTGAAATTGGGCAATGTCATTCAGTTGCGGTACCCTTTCAGACAAGAAGGCCGCTCTGTATGCCGCTGGTTGTTCTGGATACACAGTTTCACGTGGCATCGCTATCAATCAACATAACCATACTGTATTGTCAATCTTTGACTGTAATGGAGCCTGCCGACGTTTCATAGTCAATAGAACCATAAGCATCCAAAATCTTTCCTATTTCGTCTTTGTTAGTGCTTGCATCTATAGAAGCAGACTTCTTTTCGTCCTCATAATCAATAGAACACGTACATAGCATAGACTGGATAATTGTTAAAAGAGGAAAATTTAGTGCTTTGCTGCTTTTGGATGCCTGGACAGAAAGTGGCCAAGTCGTTTTGATTCCAAGATTCCCTTAGTAACTGGTAATATAGTAAAACTGCGTATCCAAAATTTAGGCATTTAAAAAATCAAATAATAGCATTACCTAAAATATTCACAGCAAGACATCCTTAGTAATTACATGAAAAACACATCCCAGTCAATAATTAAAGAACTAGCTTGGTTAGTACTGAACCATCCATGTTGCTTTACATTACAAAACCAATGCCTCTTCCATCTTCTTAACGGATTGAAACTGGAGAAGAGGATCCTTTTCTCTGCTACATCTGAAGAAGGTCCTGGACTGTTTCAGACATGGATGGCCTAAATTCTGGATCCCACTGCATAGAGGAAAATAAACAAACGGAACCAGATGAAAATTTCAGAAAGAGAATGTTTTTCCAAGTTAAGGTTTTAGCTGAAGTCTAGACATTTTACGTAGCTCGGGTTGTTCAGCTTGTTGATAATTCACATTCTTGGTAACCATGGATACCAAAGTTATCTCGTCAAGAAATATCACTCTTGTAGTCATTGATTAACTTGCACCACTAAAATGCTACAACTCAATAAACTAAATCCCCTGAAGTATCCAGAAAGAGTTCATGTTCTCATACTCACCTGGAGACATCTAGCAATTATATCTGCCAAACGAGATAAGGACTTGACAGGAAATTCTCCACCGAGAAAAGGATCAACCATTCTACACAATGCATCTATATCATGAAGCTGAGGAATTGCCCATCTAACCAAATGCTGCTCTCCTCGAGGCTGAGACCTAGATAGATTTTCCAGTAAGAGCACAGATAAGTTAACTTCATTGATTTAAGACTCTGAAACTAAAGCTCAGATTATCCTTTTTAGAGTATCATAAACCTGTCATAGGTCTTCCTTCCAGTGAGGAGCTCTAACATCACAACTCCAAAGCTATAGACATCACTCTTGCATGTATAACTTCCTGATTCACACTCTGGAGCACTATAACCATAAGAACTGAGGAGGTGCCCACATAACTGAAAAATTAATCACCAGGTCCACTAATAAATACATAGGAGTAGCAATCATTCCAAGAGGAAACAATATAAAAGAGATAACATGGTGGACGAAAAGCTAAATGCAAAAGCTTTTCTTTTCAGAAAGGCTTCCAAAGTCCAATAAGCTTTCTAATTTCAATTAGACACAAGAAGCAAACATTCAACCAAAATACCACCTCAGCTGCAGAGCTAGATGCCCTTGAAGGAGGAAAACAACAGTCTGAGACTTGTGCTACAAGCTTGTCATCAAGGAGAATGTTTGTAGATCTAAAATTCTGGTGTATAATGGGTGGCTTGCTCACCTCATGCAGATACCTATCGATAAGGAAAAGGAAACTATTACGACCATTTTCGTGACAAAAGATATAATGCCAAGTAAACTCTTTTTGTAGACTAGCAGGCTATAATGGAGGATAATTTCAGACTTCTAAGAATGCAAGTAAAGCAGCCAATAAGTGACAGCAGATAGATGAGCAAATATTTTAGCCAAGCATCAAAGTATGTCCGACATTTGAGATTCTTAGATTTCATAAATTAGCTGCTTGACTTACTGTAAGGCTCTAGCAGCTCCTATTGCCAGCTGTACGCGTGTGTTCCATGAAAGGTTCTTATGGATCTCACCATCTGCATGCAGTGCATCATAAAGAGTCCCATTCTTGCAATAGTCATATACAAGTAGACGCTGGCCATGCTCAGAACAGTAACCAACAAGATCCACAATGTTGGTATGTTGGATTTTTGAGATTTTAGAAACCAGTTGAAGGAATTGCTCATCAGTCAATTCCCAAGCCCTACCACTTACTTTCTTTACTGCAAGTAACTAAAAGTCACAAAACAAAGAGAAGCCAGTCAACTTATGTCTGGATTTGAGAGAAAAGAAATCATGTGCAAAGCAAGATAACATTTGCAATGCCCATTTTGTATGACTAGAAATGATGTATAAGCACTGAAGTTTACGATGCTTATCTCAATACAAGCCAGATTTTCATTTGTATGAAACAAAGGCTTTGTCATTTGATTGACCAGAGTGATACAGGTATTGCTTTGCACGAATGTATTCAAAAGGAATCCAATAAACAGTTAAGACTGAAATACCCTTATTGCTGAAAATAGGATAGAGACTCAAGGTTGAGATCATAAATTCATCTTCGCATCACATGATAGCTTGAGATTCTATTTACATTAACACAAAATTACCTCAATAACTTCAACCATACTAGAAAGAAGAATTTACCTTTCCACTTGGAAGCTCAGCCTCATAAACACACCCAAAGTTACCTTCTCCAACAAAACGATCTCCTGAAAAGCTATCAGTCCACTGCTGAACAGTCGCAACAGTAAACGACTTCAAACTTATAGCATCTGTTCGACCTTCTCCCGGCACACTTGAGTTTAAAATGGCCTTGTCAACACGAAGGTTTTGGAGATGTGTTGGTTCATTGTACCTTGAATAAGCGCCCACTCCCTTCACAGTTATCTCACTGTCAACCCGATCTGTTCCCAATCCCCTCTTATCTTCACAAATTCCAGTTGGCTGCTTTGGAACTGCTAAAAAAGGGTCATTTTTCAAGACAAATGAAATTAAAAGAAAAAAAAGAAAAGGATATTATATTTTTTACATTAAAAAAAAAAGCAAGGAATACAAGTTACCTTTCTCTTCTTGATTGATCTTCTGTATGGCATAATTATCATTTAACTTCTTTTCATGACCCTTATATACCCCTGAATCATACCTCTTAGCATGTCCCATGAGCTTTTTCTTTTTACACACTATCAATGATAAAATACAAATCCCTAATGTGACAATAATTGCTCCGCCACCAAGAATACTCCAAAAGAACCTTTTACTTGTTAAAGTTCCCGAACTTGTAGAATGGAAAGTAGATGGTCCAAATCCAATTACAGAAGAATGCACAGGTGATGGAGCTAGAATCGGAGGAGATGAAAGGGGAGGAGATGAAAGGGGAGGAGATGAAATGATGGTTGTGTTAAATGGATTTCCATCTTTTCTGCAAAAAAAAAAGGCCAGTCATTGCCAAGGGAGGTACATACGAGAAGTACCAAATAGAAAAACCTAAAATCTCACAGTCAAATGATTCATACAAATGAAAATCTTTTAGTAGAACCACTATTGAAGTCCATCCATTGTTCAAACCTCCATCCATTGTTCAAACCATGTTATGTGAATAGGGCTATTATGTCCTCTTCTTCTCTAGAAAAATACGTTAACATCACTCATTTTATCTCCCAGTAATCAAAGGAATCTATCACTAATTCTGCGATTCATATCAAAACGATAAAAGCCAAACAAAAAATGGTCTTTGTAGCTCACCTGAAATTTGGAATAGTCAGCAGCTTGGCAGGGATGGGCCCAGAAAACAGATTGCTCTCTACATTCCTATGAACAGAAAAAAATGGATAATCATGAAACTAGTAACCAGTACATGAATAATGTTAATAAGAAAAACTTTAATGTAAATAAGGGTTATAAGGTAAGTACAGATTCTGAAGGGGCAGATCTTCCAAAACATCAAGGGTTCCTGTAAGCTTATTGTTCTGCAACTGCCTGCAGTGCAAAATTTATATATAAATTAGAGGATTATCACAACCATGATAAAATGGTAGCAAGAACGTTGCTGAGATGCTCACAATGAGATAAGAGACGACAAGTTTCTCATTGAAGAGGGCAGTTGACTGCTCAAATTGTTTCCAGACAGATCCCTTCCATAGTATGGAGTTATCAGATATTCAGATTCTAATAAAACCTATATATATATATATATATATACTGTAATTAACTTGAGGTGCGTACAAGCTTTGTAAACTCTTCAGTTGTTGAAATGAATCTGGTATGCCTCCACCCAGAAGATTATTGTTCACTGCCCTGGGGCAAATAACAAGCCATATTTAAATAAAGAAAGAAGAAAAAAACATGAGATAAAAAGGAAAAAATTACAACTTAATCTAACTGAACTGAAATCATCCTTTTTTAAACTTACAAGTAAGACAACTGACTTAATGATGATAACAATGCATCCGGGATGCTTCCATTGAACTGATTAAAAGCAAGAGATCTGAAAACAGGGAGGACAGAAGACACATATCCTACTTCAGTAAAAAAGCATTTATGAACATAAAATTAACATAAATGACAAGAGTAATTAGTTTTAATAAGATAAATTATATATGCAACCAGTTGAAGTACACATACAGAGTTGTCAAAGTCGGTGGCAAGTAGGATGGAATACCCCCACTAATATGATTGTTGCTCAGATCTCTGCATTGAAAAATAGCAAAATATTGATAACAAGCCACATAGATGAAAATGTATAAGCATCCATCCGTGACCACAGAGACTCTGCAAATATACTTGCTGGTATTGGAAACTCTTCAAATGACACAAAAGCTCAATCTTCAAATTCGTGATGAATGATTTTGATCATTGACCAAGACATCCTTTCCAAGTATGAGATAAAATCGTTAATATCACATCTATGAAAACATTGGTGGCCAAGGGGAAACACTTGTCAGTAACAGAGAAATTGATTATGCAAAGGCCGCTCAGTAGATAATAATCATATATTAAATGTCTGTTATACCTAATAATTCTCAAATCTGGAACATTTTTTAACCTACAAACAGATGCAAACACCCTAACCAAACTAAATACTATAAATTCACTGCCAGGAGCTCATTGATCGGTGAAATAATTTCTCACTCACATCTTATAGACAGAATTGAAGAAAGGCAAGGCAGCTGCCACAGTTCCTCCCAAATTCAAGCCATTTAAGTTTCTGCATAGGTGGGAACTTTAGTGAGAGAAGTTTATGAATGAAACCAAACAATCAAAGTAAAGAAAGAACGCAACACATACAACTCTGTTATGTTTGAGAAGACGCAAGTGACGCCCTGCCACTGTTCGCCACAAGGGTCTCCCCCAGCAGGCACCCACCTACTTAAGGGCGGGAATTTCAGGGACAAGTACAAGGTATTCATTGCCGCAACTGACGAGATCAAAATAGCACATTAATATCATAAATATGAAACTCAAATTATCACTTTCACAGCAGCCAATGGCTATCAAAAAGCAATCTTAAAACATCCCAAGTAAAAGCCAAAACAAAATTCAAAGCACAGTCAGCACAAACGCAGTCACACACCAGAAAAACATGCCAAAAGGAGAAACTCACAAGCTTCTGTCAAGTACGAAAAGAAGACTTTACCATCAAGAGGGTCAGTGATAGCAAGTGAAAGCGAAGCCCTGAAAGCCACAACCACTGCCGCCACCACCAGGATCAACCTAGAGCATGCCATCCACTTAACACATTCCATTGTTACCGTTATAACCTTCCAAAGATCCAAATTTTCAATGTTTTTCCTCTCCTTCTCGTGTATACACTCTCACATACTATACGAACACAGCCAAAGCCAACAGCTTTGGTGTATATACACTTGCAGAGATATGCAAAAGGGGAGAGAAAAGCTAATGCAGACAGCTTTCCCAGGATCACAGAGAGAAATATAGGAAGTAAAAGAACGAATACATAGAGAGCCAGCACAGGCCAAGCGCGGCTTTCAAGTGTGTCTGTCTGTGTCAAGAAAGAAAATGAGTAACTTAGAGAAAAGGAAACAAAGCTAACGGGTATTTTGGAAAAGTGACTCTGGTCTGTTGACTCTGCTCTCGTGTGCACACCTTTTGAAGATTAGTGTACGGACAAGACAAGCGCCTCTGTATCGTGAGAACTATACCGTAAAAATGGAGTTTGTACAGGCCGTCCGATTTCCCATCAAACGGTTGGACGTTCATGGCCAAATGTGGATAGGATGCACATGGAAGAAGCAAGAAAATTTGGATAGAGTTCAATTCCTCTGACAAGTTTTTATGTTGTTTGATTGTGTCCAGTAAATCTCAGTCATTCATTTATGCGGGTTCTACATTTATTTATGTAGAACTCATGCGGGACCCGCATAAATAAATGACTAAGATTTACTGGACATAATAAGACACCATAAAACTGGACAAAGGATCTTGTTCCATTTGGATAGAGTTACAGTTCATCCTACGTTAGTCTTTTGTTTTGTTGTTTGTTCCAATTTCAAATGATAAAATAATATGAGAAATGAATGTACTGTTACATTACATGCTTGCTTTTGGCAATTATATGATTATATTCTTTCTTTTGTGGTCACATGGCAAATTTCAAGCAATTCAGACACCTCCGAAGGCTCTGTCCGGTTGTCTCACTCTCTTACTTAAGACATAATTGATGTTTTTGGCCGGAGACATAGTGTGTAACTGTATAGCTATGGTATTTTTATCCGTTGTATTTTAAAAAAAACAAGCAATTCAGACACCTGATTTGGTGGCCAACTCATGAATTACATTATTTTGTTTTTTCAGTTATTTTTTAAAATAAAATTATTTTGTATTATAACAGTCTCTTTATTACATAGGGATAAGGATACGTACTTTCGGATCTTTTCTATGGTTGACAAAACATTGATATAAAATTCATGTTTTATCTAATACGTGATATTAGAGTAGTTTCGTGCTATTAAATAAAAATTGAATTCTTTCAAAAGGAAATTAGATAAATTAATATATTTTTACTTGAATAAATAATGTATTTACTGCTTGGATTGGTTTCTATTTACAAATTTACAAGAAAATGGGCAAAATGCAATTTTTCGATAAAAGACCATCAAAAATAGTTGCAACACGTGTTATATAAATGCTATAAGAGTAACCGCAAGTTTGACGTGTGAGATTAAAGGCCTATCAGGCGCATGATTTGCATACACCCACGTATGGGAACATCGCACATACAATTAAGATGTGACATTTGCCACGCACATGGTAACGTTAGTGTAGTATATGATTAAAAAAAACTAAAATTCTAGAAATCCCAAAATGGTCGTTAAAGTTATTTTGGATTATTGATAGGGTTTTCTAGTTATATAAAGTTGCTTTTATAAACTTTCTAACAATATTAAAGTTAGTAATAACTAATAATTAAGGTTTAATTTTAGAAAAATCTATAAAGCAATAATTGAGTGAATTTTCATGAAATTGACTTGAAATAAATGACATAAATATGGTTTTCTTATCTTATATTGTTTATTTATTGTTGTGTATTGTATGATTTATCAATTGTTGAGATAGTTATGTTGTAAATTCTCAAATAAAGGTTATTAATAATGCATTCAATATTATTATGTGATATGAGAAAGACCAAAGATTTTGCATCATTCAGTAGTAATTTTGTCATATGTTTATGCTTATATAAGAAAATATGAGGATAATATATATAGGTGTATCCCTTATGCTTGTTGAATTATTTAAATGTTAATAAGAATGTAGTCACTATAATAACCTTTTCGGTTGGTATTTAGATTATTCTTACATATAAAGGAATATCTTCGATTTTGTATTTAGTTATTCTACTCATAGATGTTGACCTTATATAAAATTTTGAGATATAAATAAAGGCATTTAACAGAAGATTCTCATTGCTTGAGTGATTTGTATACCTATAGGTGGTAGAATCACCTTTGGACCACTTTTATGGAGAAATATTATCTTTATGTATTATATATCATGTCCATATGTATTTTACATTAGATAGATTCTACTTATAGCTTTTGGTGATGTTATCATCCTATATTTATATATACATTATTTGTTTTACAGTCACCTTAATAAAAATGTCAAAATTGATATCTTAACTGTTTTCAATTTTAAGAAGTTAAATACAATTTGGAAACGTTAACACAACTATATGGTCAAAGAAAATTCCTCCATTCCCACACTTATTAGTACAGAAGATGACAAAGCAGCTTATACAACTTAGGAAAGGTTCAACGGAATGTGCATTTTCACCTTGAAAAGATTCATATTTATCCTTATGCTTAATGGACTACTTGAAAAAAAAATATAGTAAAGGACTTTCTTAACAATGTTTCTCAAAGGTATATAGCTTTTTTCAATGCTAAGAATGAAACTATTTTGAAAGAATTATATTCTATGAGATCTATTAGATTTAGGAAAATGAGAAAATATATTAATAGAGCAAATTCAAAGCTCTAAATATAGTCATTCTTGATGCTTATATTGTCCACTAAGCTCTTAATACACTTCCATGAGAGTTTGGTATCCTTATTACTACCAGTAAATCTAAGATGAAGCACAGGTCATTAGTTACCTCATTACCAATGATGTAGTATAGGAACAAAAACTAAAGAATATAACATAAGAAACTTTAATAACTACTAAACTAAAACACAAAACCAAAACCAAAGGTAAGGCTCGTAGGAATCTTCCATTTGAAGAATAAGGTCAAACGATTGGTGTAAGAAATATTAGGGCTATCATAAAGAACATAAGGTGCTTCTTTTGTAAGAAGAGAGGTCATAAAAAAGATTTTATAAAGTATAAAATCTAGAAAGAAAATATAAACTATCAAGTAACTCTTTGACTTATGTCATTAATGAATCTAATATTGCTAAAGCTAAATCAAGTTTTTGGTGGCTAGATAGCATAACTTCTAATCATGTTATTTGTACAATGTAAAGATTCATATAAAGGGGACGAATGACTAATATGAGTCAAAATTGATGGTTAACATTAACAAAAAAAAAAAAGTAGATATAAATTTGGTAAGACTTGTTTGTTTGAATCTTAATACTGAAACTAAAATTGGTTTTGTAAAACATGATCTATATATCTTCCTTTAAAAGAAAATTGATCTCTGTATCTATTTTAAATCGAGAAGGCTATAAAATTATAATTGAAAACTCCAATATAGTTTTTCTAATGCAAAATGTTGAACTAAAGGAGGTTCCAATAATATTTTAATGATAACAAAACAAATGTATTACCAATCAATTTGTGATTTTATAAATAGAAGCAATATAAGAACAAGATATAGTATAGCTCAAAAAGATAGTTCATGAAGATGAAAAAAATAGTTGAAATTTACAACCTTTGAAGTAAAGATAAAGTGAAGAACAAAAGAACATCAAACATATCAAGGTCATTATATATTTTATAATATTAATTGTAATCTTAGTTAGTCACTTTGATAATCTTAAAGGCTCACCATACATAAATATTTTATTTTATTTTATTTTATTTCATGGGTCTTTTCTTCATCAAAATTTATTAAAGCCTTTTCTTTTAAAAGAAAAGTCTCTTAAACTTTCAAATACTCTTTAGAGGACATTTTGTAAGTTGCTTTTAATTATAATAACATTAAAAAATTAAGTTTGAACATTAAAATAATTATTTGGGGGGATTAGTAGACCAATATAGGTTAGTGGTCAACCAATATAGAATAAATATATAATTGGGCTATTTGCTAACTCATTGTTTAAGTGTGTTAGTAAAATTCATTATCTTTTCATCTGTATGAATTGTGTTCATTAATAGACTAAGTTAGTAATATTTTTCCTAAAATTTATCAACACTCATTTTACTCCCCCTCTTAGGTGCTATTAGGAATTAATAAGTGGTACCAAAGCAAGTCTTTTAGGTTAACATTTCTAACAAAATTTTCGAGTAAAGATTATAATAGCATACTTAGGCTTATCATCATCTAACTAGGAGGAACAAAATATTAGTATAGCACCCTTTTTTGATGACAATAATTACATATATTAGAAAACTAGGATGAGATTTTCTTAATGATTAAAAGTACAGACCAATAGAAATAGTTTTAAATGAATCTTGTATACCTATGAAAATCGTAGATAACAAAAAGGTCCTCAAACTAAAGGAATAATAGAAACCTCAAGATAAGAGATTAATTTCCTTGAATAGTATGGTTATGCACATCTTATTTTGTGAATTAGGATCAGATGAATTCAGTAGAGTCTTTATGTATGAAACAACTTACAAAATTTAGCATCTATTAAAAATTAAACACAAGGGCACAAATTACAATGTTTTTTTTCAAAAAGTAAAGGTTATCATTAATAAGATATTATATACAAACTATAACATCCCAAAAGTGCTAGTATAATACAAAAGATTAGTTTTAAAAAAAACGTTCTTAATTTCCAATCTCATTCTATGAGATCTAGTCTAGTGCCCATCTCCGCTTCATAATTGTTGTAAGGTTATCAACTATATCTCGAGCTAACAAGATTAGACGAATTTGTAGGGTAATCTCCTGAAATAGCAGGTCTTCACTTTTGCTTTGTTGTCTAAAAACTCTACAACTACGTTCTTTCCAGATGTGGTAAGTCATAAAGGCCCAACTAATCTTGAGAACTTTGTAATCCGCATGACTTTCCATCTTAATTTTCACCAACCAATTAATTATTTCCTCCAATATATCTGTTAGTTGATTAATATTCAACAATTCCTACAACCAACTCCATATCTTTTTTGTATACTTGCAACTAATCAAAATATATTCCAGATTTTCCAACTCTACATTACAAATCTCACACACCAATGAGTTAATGGGAAACTTGATTTTATCCTTCGTAAGTAATCCACCATTTATTCCCATCCATAGTATAAAGGATTATGCTAGTCTTATGTTCATATCCTGCACTAATTTCATCTACTATACTCTTGGTTGTATTTCTTTCTGCAAAAGGAGTTTACAAGCTTTGGTATTGAACTTTTTGAATTTGGTAGCTATCCACAACATTCCAT
>JAOQMQ010000002.1:27040321-27053712 GCA_027563845.1 Erythroxylum subrotundum
CACTAGTGAACAATTGTAAGTAAATTTTGAGACGCTATAAGATTGAAGAAGTATGATTCACGTCTAATTAGGATCCATTGAAAAAAAAATTATGGCTAATTAGGGTTTATGGAGATAAACCCTTCAAGGTAAAATGAATATGATTCATGTTTATGGTTCAAGAGTTGGGTTCCGGAGACGGGATCCAACAATCTGTATATGGCTTGGAATGCCATTAAGATTTTTTGTAAGCATGAATTCATAATGTGTGAATAATGGTTTTGCATATTGAATTGAGATGAATATGAATGAGATTATATATGAATGAGATTGATTCTGATTATGGATTTTTGGATTGAGACTTATTGAAGTGTTTTAGGTATAGAATTGTATTTGATTGCGTTTGGATTCCGGACAGGAGGTCCGATAAATTTTGTTGATGGATGTGAATATAGAAGTGAGTTTGAAACCGTTTGCAGGTTTTGGGTTTGTAAAAATACAGCCGTTATGCTGCCCAATTTTTGTTAAAATTGTGTGTGGCTGAATATGTGTATTAAGCGTCTATTGATAAAAGAAAAGAATTAGTAAGATTTTGTGCAAATTGGTGTAATATGATGGAATAAGAAGAATGCAAATAATTTGAGATATTGGTCGAGGATGAATTTCCAAATGGGAAATTGAAGTGCTTTGTATGAGTTTGATTAAGATGAATAAGAATGAAGAAAAAAAATTGTACCAATTCGGATTAGTGTAGACCGAGCCGAGTGAGTCTTAGGGTTTCCAACGCTACGTTTTTCTAAAAAGATTTTTATTCGTGGATGTCGGAAATCGGAGTTAAGTTTTTGTTCATAAGCATTTTGTTCTTTGTAAATCCGTTTCTTTGTTGCCGCACGCGTTTGATCGCGTTTGCTTATGTTTTGTTTCGCCTTTTTGTTTTCCATTTTTTCGGTTGGGGTCCGGGTCCGAGATCGGGTCCCAACACATTACTTTTATTTAATAGTAAGAATCAATTACATCAAGAAAGATGATATTATGAATAAATAGGAAATCATATAGATTTGACTTTTCCTAGTTTGGACCTAAGTTTTCCTAATACTAGGAATCCTTTTGTTTTTATCTTTAATTCTAATTTTTATTATTATATCAACTTATTATATTGAATTTATTCAACAGAAAAAATTATAAAACATTATATTGCGACTTTGATCTGATAATGTTTGAAGTATCTAATAAATATTTTGATCATAAACTTATAATTATACTTTGTAGTTAAATTTGTTTAGTCACTTATTATAAAAAGTCCAGTTAAATAAACGTTTACTGAGTTTTTCTCCCCACTTACATAAAAAATATTACCATTTTTTACTTTGTCATCAAATGAAAATTTAAAATATAATAAAATAATTCAAATAGATAATATAGTTATTTTTAGTGAAACAATTTGGATTAGTTAGTTTAAATATTGGGTTAAATCAAATCAAGCTATTCTTTTTTTTATTTTACAGTTTGATAAACTATTCATTATTTAGTATTATATAATAAAATTTGTCTTTCACTGCGTCTAAAAGGTAATCTTAATATAAATAACTCACAATAATCTTTTTTGGTTATATATATTTTGGTATGAGTCCATTGGACGAATAGCTTAATATTGAGTGATTTTTCTAAATATAAGGAGCAAAGCGAGGAGCTGGACGTTTGAAATTTCTGTGATACTAGGGCGAGTGGGTGCAAGTGACGCCGAAATGGTAGGTTCTTGTAATGCCTTGGAAACAAGTAGTCCTTATTTCTTTTAATACCGTGCCAAAGCCATGCGACTCTATGCTCTTTAAAAGAAGATGCGCCCACAGAAAAAGGCTGCAAGAAAAGGAGTGAGGAGCAAATCCAAATAGGATACTGCAGCCAGGAATGGATCATACATTAGGAGCATAGAATCTTCAACTTTATATCACGTTAAGCCAACAAAGGACCGGCTCGAGGTATTGGGTGGAGTATCAAGTCAGTTTATGTCATGTTCCTTTCTCTAGAATGATGATAAATGCTAATCTCCGGTATCATTTATGCGGGACTCACGCGGGACTAATATAAATAAATAATTAAGATTTATGAACCAGTTACCCGGCTCTTGAATGGGGCATGTATAACCTCAATTATAATGGCTTATTACTTATAATAAAGAAAAAAAAAAGGGCTGGCTTCTAATTCAGCACCAAGTGAACCTGCAATGTAAGAAAAAATCAACTCCATCTCAATTGTTTGGTTTGAGGTAGCTGTCGCTGACAAGGTTTGAGACAAAAGTTAAAACCCTGTTGGAGTAGATTGACAACTCATATGAAATTGGGTCCACAATTCCATCACTTTACAGGGAAAATGGTGTCACAAGGAAAGTTTGTCTGCAGCCTGCAGTTTCAGACACAAAAGACACAAAATGGGTATTTAATGCCAATACTAAAAGGGAAATTAGCTTTCAAGACATGAACAAAATAGAGACCCATTAGAGGTTCCACTTCAAAGATCTTCAATCAAACCAAACCACAGATGCCTTTGCCATTGGAGACAAAACGGTTACCAGCAAAACACAGTACTGTTCTGATGTCATTCCTCATGTTAAGTTTCCCCATTGCCTAGCTTTTTCCAGTCTCAGTTGCTAAAGCTCATTTATTAATAAAAAGGATCCATCTTTTTTTTTTTTTTCAAAGGAATAAGAAGTGGTTGATTTCTCAAATTTACCTGATTGGTAATAAGTATCCATGTCTACAACAAGCATCCTCTGAGCAAACTATTAGCTGTTAGATGATCATTAAATATCAGATCCCATCATGATTATTAATTTAATTTGGTACAGACTATATATTAGCAGATAACACATAAAAGTAGAGAATATCTGCCAAAATTGAATAGGCAAGAGCAGCAAAGAACTGATTTTTTTTTTGTCCTTGCTTTGAAACTTGAAAGTAAAAACATTAGAATCTTCAAGGATTCATTTTAAGTTCTCATCAAAGGGTTAGTTATCTGATAATAATAATAAAAAAGGACAATTCTTTTAACATTTTTAAAAAACCAAGAGGATTATCCAAAACCAATACGAGGAATTCATTATGAAATGTGGAGTGACACACGTTCTTTGTACTACTATAACGACAATAGCAACTACTGTCTAAATCTAACACTGATAAGACCATAGCAGTGGCTCTCTGCCCACGACAACCTCCTCTCTCTCTCTCCCCCTCTACCATCTATGGTTGATAGTGGAATTTGAGCATCCCAATGTGATACCAAAAAGAGCATATAGATATTGAAACTGCAAGTGAAGCTGGACCAGCTTCTTTGAACAACCCAAAAAATTTTCTTCTCCTTTCCCCATTCATTCTTTGCATCTCCTTTCAAAAGTTGAAGCCTTTTTCTGGCTTAAATTTTGTTTCTTTCTTGCTAAGCATCTCTGCTTCAGAACCCTTTGGAATTATCCAGAAAGGCATTATAACGAAATATCTTGCTAGTTCTTTTGTGGCATATTCATCTTTTCTGGTTTTACTTTTTCTTCAATTTAGATGAACATGGGAGTAGTTGGAAGTTTGAAATGGGCGAATAGACACGGCAAGAAGCAATGCAGGAGTTTTCTCAAAAGACTGCGGGCAGCAGTTAAGAACACAGTTAAGAATGGGAAGAAGCAGTCGAAATTCCAATATGATCCTTCAAGTTATGCTCTCAACTTCGATGATGGTTATTGCAATTTGGGTAGCAGAGCCTATGTAAACAAACATGCCAAGTATCAGGATGAAGCTCCTGACATTATCTGGGTCTACGTTGTGTGGAGAAACCCAGATCAGTGATGCACAAGAGGATTAGCTAATCGGGTTATTTGTTGGAGGTTTTGATTTTGGTCTGTAGACTCGCCCATGGTTGTTTGGTTTGGTTTGGTTTTGGGGGAAACCTTATCTCCTGGTTGTGCAGGGAATGATACTATTGTTAGTTTCTGATTCCTCTTTGATTAAACCTTCACTAGCATTTCATTTCGTCGTTCCTTCCCTATATTTATTACTCACTATCACATTGCTTAGTGTTTAATTCGTGGTAGTTACTGTTCAATGCACTCACCGTACAGACAACCAGATAAAAATGAAGGTCTTGTTCACCATTTTACTTCCAACAGATATGATGGAACATTGAAAAGAAAGTTTTGAAGTACGAGGGCCTTCAATTGGCTGGTGTTGATACCATTTTGCTTCGTGGTCTCAGACAAATGTCAACTAAAAAGCTACCGATCTAGTAAGAAATCAAGTTGTATGAACAAATCGTATACCAGGAAATTAAAGGTGTTGCAAGAGAGTTATCACTAAAAAAAATCTGTAACATGTAACAATCCACCAGATCACTCCCCATAATCCCTTCAATAGAAATACAGAATTGCAGCATTATCCTAGCCCTCTATCTGTGTAGTCAAGTTGGACGGCCTGATCGGTTCAGAAGACAAGTATGACTTTCAAACTGCAGGATCTTCAAGCATGGCAGTAGACAAATCATTTATCCGGGGGTATGCAGCTTTCTCATCAAGTTGCTTCTGAGCCCAAACCAGCAATTTTAGCAAGCTAGGAAGCTTTGGATCTGTGAAGAAATTGTGATTCAATATCCATCTAAAAGGCACATAATACAATTTATCAAATGATTTAAGTCATGGAATCAAATATACGTAAACATCAATCCCTATGTAATCCAAATGTATGAAACCCAAAATTTTCCATATATTCAATACTCATTTTCAAGTAATTTGGAAATTTTAATCCATGAGTAGCATATATGTGGTTTTCCAGTGTGTATATAGACACAAAAACGTGAAATTTGACTCTAGACACCAGCTGATCACAAAAGGTCAAATGACTTTCATATGAGCTAAAGTAAATTTGACTTTCAAGTTTAGTATTTAGAACAAAGTTGTTGATACTGAAATATCTCTATAATTCCAGGAAAATTTCGTTGCCCATTCATTCACAAAACTCACTTCTACAGCTTCATCCTATCCACTTACGAAAACAAACATCTAATAGATTCTAATATTGGTAATTCTAAAATGGGATAAGAAATTCACAAGAGCCTCAAACATTCTGGGATATTTTCAATTCATTGTCAAACCTTTTAAATATTCAATTTAGTACTTAAAATTTAAAAAAATTGGACCACTCAACCAAAACGTTATCTCTGTTACTATTTTGTTGATGTGCATAACAGAACACGTGAATGTAGCTACTTGGACAGACTACATGGCTCTTCTTTATCCACCACATATAACCTTCATAACAGCTTTTCCTAAATAAGTTGGCGTCATTCTTTCCCTCCTTTCATCCCTTTTTATGTTCATGATTCAACCTCCATATAACAGAAGAGTTGAGCTCAACTAAAACTATAATGTAACTAGTTAGGAGCAACACAGTAGGGAACACTATGACTCGAAGTATACAGGCAACCTCAGGGAATGCCATGTGGACTTCATGTACAGACGGAAATCCTAGAAGACACTGTCTCTTGAGCTAGAAATGGGGTCAATTGTTTAAATCATATTGATTTCTGGGTCTTTTTAATTTGCTGGTTTTTTAGGTTTTTTGAACTTGTTAGAGTCTTTTGGATTTGCTGAGTTTTTTTGGGTTTTCTGCGTTAAATTTTTTTCTAGTTTTGTCTGTCCTCATGAAGTTTGTTGTGTTCATTGCTATAATAGTCGATCAAGAATAAACTATGTCTAAGCACAAAGCAATGAAGAGCTTCACTAAATGGTGAAAGATTTAACTGTAGCATTGCATCCCTAGCAATGTATTACATGATGATATATCTTTTGGATTGTTTTGATTCCCCTTTGTCTGATAAAGAAGTTGAAGCACTGACAGCAAGATCAGCTAGTGCATGCTTAACAACAGCTACTTGACCCAATGAAATTGCAGTGTGCCCAATTAGCAGAGTAGTTAGTAATATATACATGAAGAAAAAGAGACATCAAGAGTGGACAGAGAGTTTTGAAGAGAGCTAGCGAGAGTAGAACTGCCTAACTAAGAAACCTAGGCACAAATGACCAAGAGACATTGAGAGAGACTGACAAAGACAACAAAAAATTAATGGATAAATGACTTATTAGGCTTGTTAATGAATTGGAAGAAGAGGTGTAACTTTTGAGCCCCAAGTAAGAGCCATGTAACCTGTCTAAGTGCCCACATTCATGTGCTTTATTCACCACACCAATAAAATATTAACATGGATAATGTTTCAAACTAATTGGTCCAACCTTTTAAAACCTTGAAACTAAATTAAAAACCTAAATGGTTGGACACTAAATTAAAAACATTATAAAATGTTTCACACTTTTCAATTCGTTATCCCTTCTAAAATTGCTGGACAGCTAATCAAATGTTCATAAAATGTCAATGCTAGAACCAAGATATGTGATATAACACGAAGCTATGCACTGAAGTAATTTTCAAGGATATTTAGTTTTTTATCATACAAAATACAGGCATGCAAATTAAATGAAACATTTAGTCCTCATAAGTGCACAGTGAGGAAAATCTCATAAAAATGGACCATTTAGCTAGAAGTTCCCTGCAGCTTGGCTACCATGCAAATTACAAGGTTTGCATAAGATTGCTTTTTCTGTTGTAATTTATCTGTGCTTTTGTTAGTTAAAATCATAGTCAAGTTCATTTTATCATATCCCTTTGGTACATGGCAACTTCATATCATGTTCAAGTATAGCACTTAGCATTTCCACAAAAAGACAAATACATAATGAACAATAAAGCCACTAACCTTTTTCATGACTCTGACTTGTAAGAATAGCTGCATTCACCTCATTTGCAGTCCTCAGACGCTGTGAAATATCCAGAAGCTCGCCAACTGGAGAAGTTGAGGCGTCTTCAAACGCTAGTAAAGCAACAGTTCTCTCCAACTCTTCTAGAAAGCTTTGCTGCGAATAATTTCAATGTTTAATGGATCTATATGATTTACAGTTTTATTTGTAAATATGATGAATAGCTAATGCAGCCAATGAAGAATGTAATTTTAGTTAAAAAAAATGTACTGGAGGAATTACCAATACAGAAACTTAAATTGCAGTAGAAGTAGGTATGAGAATCAATAGCTGATTGATAATTACATTTTCTTCTCCCCTTGGTGCAAGCTCCTCCTGTGCAAATTCTAGCGCCTCAGCTACCTTGCCATTTCTAATTAATTCAATCAGCCTCTGCTGTTGAAGATGGAAAAACAGTTGGGGATTTGTATCCAATATCTGTGGACAAGGTTTTTATATGTGAGAGAATAATTGCTATAGAAAACGACAGTATGTAGTTGCCACTCATTTCACAAGCAAAACATAGTCTCAAGAATGATATATTAATATCTGCCCACGACATCATATATTTTAGGAAATGAATTCAACAATGAAGAAAGCTAGAAAGTAAAATCACAATTACAAAGGACAAGATTTACATGGCTCGGCAGGAGTGCCCAAGTCTGCACCACATTAAGAATTTTATTAAGGTTTTCTGTTACATGTTGCAAAGACCTATAACTCCTATTTATAAGGAAATTACGGAAAAAAGATATAAATCCTACTCATACAAAGAATTCCTCCAACAGAAATCTTTTTATACACAAAAATTGATTAACTCCTAAGCACTGGAGCTCAACTGGCCTAAATGGTCTCGGGCACGAGCTCGGGCTCAGGCTCCACTTCCATTACCCTGACAAGGGCACTACTCCCTTGACCCTATCTACTACAACACGTTTAACTGTAGTCACGCACATGACTGCTCTTTTGCCTCCTTGATACAATTCGAAATGGAGTCATAGAAGCATCCATCAATTTGATAAGCAAATGGAAAAAGTCCTTTAAAGAAGGAACAAAAATGGAAAAGTGAAACAGATAGCCAAATTTAAAAAGCTTATGAGAAAAGAATAGTAATATAAGTTTCAAATGATTGAATCCCAAACCAAACCCTAGGAGATAATCAGCATAACAAAACATCATACCTCAGGGTTTAAATCATTGACTTTCTCAATTGCATCCTCCACATTTCCACACTGCACTGCCTTCTTGACAGCCATTCTATCAGTAATTGTTGCAAGATCTATATCTGCTACTTTGCAATAAGGAGAAACACAGAGTTAAATTTTTCAATAAAGAGCACTAAAATGAAATACTAGAACTAAAAACAACACCATCAATAAAATCCCAATAAAAGTCCCACTGACTCATAATTTGAGGAGGTCCAAAAATATACAGTCTTACCCCTAACTGGTACTGGTAGAGAGACTATTTCCAATAGACCCACATAAAAGAAAAAAAAAAGAACTATAAATCAATCATAAATCAAGGATACGTTCAGTTCCAGATTCTGTGTGGAATTTCTCAGCAGCTTGAACATAACCCTCAGTGACAAAAAAGTTCATCACCAATTTATTCATGTCTTCCTTCCTAATCTTTATATCATTGAGTTTTTTTTCCCACTCTTCCCTTGCAAACACTTTCTTTGATGCAGCCTAGACAAAACAAGTATAAATATGAGCATTTCACCAAACTGTATACCTCACACCATTTTTCATCTGTTTGAGGAAAATGGTACAGCAGACAGAATAATTCATCATTAGTTCGACAATTTTGTCTGCAATAATTCCACTTGTCCAAGATAAATTAGCATTCCACAGATTCAAAATCTCCTCTCACAGTCACAGCACAACAACTACCACAAAATCTAAAACCCTAAACTACCTGGATAATGCACTGAAATAAACAAGGTTACACCAAACAATAACACATGCTAACGCGCAATCATGTTAAACCCAAACGAACCGAAATCAACATGAAAAGAGGAAACCAGAAACCCTAACTACCATAGCTTCGTTCTCTGCAATATGAGGAATCACGATCCCAAACAGTGGCATCAGTCCGTGATCATCAGCAAGCCTTCGACATTCCAGAACTGGATTCTACCAATCCCTGTAACCAAAAAGACCCGCTACGAATCACACAAAGAACACATATGTTACCTTATAATACCCCAAATTTTCACATTCGCAAAGATTATCAAACTTCTTGAGTTCATTAAAAGTTATCAGAAAGTCCGTGACTTAAGTACAGGGCAATGAAGAGAGTGTACGTATAGCAGAGAATTTCAGGTTTCCGGCAAAAATCTGTAACACTTCCCGGGAGAAGTTTATACGACGAAGATGATTAGATTTGGAGGGATAAACCGTCTAATCAAAATTATTTTACGTGATTTCGATAATCCGTGTCAGCTGTTACGTCGTGTTGAAGTTACAAGGGTGTTTCTGGTGGACCGGGTTTTCTGGGTCGGGTGTACGAGTGGCCTGGACTCGATTGATGAATGGGGCTTTTGGGGAGCAAACATACGGAAATACACAGGGAATGAGAGATTTTATATTATATTAAATTTAAGGATCGTTTTGTTTGACATATATTTTTTATTATAGCTTTTATTTATTATTTATTTTTAGTTTCTATTTTTTAAATAAATAGTTACATTTTTATTGCTAATAATAATTACATATTAAATAAATTTTAAAATAGCTTATTTTTAATTAATTCAATATATTTAAATCTCGTATATAATAATTATTAATAAATCGTTAACAAAAATTATTTTATTTTATTAAAATAAATAATTTAAAAATTAAATTTTATTTAAAATACATTTAATTATTAAATCAAAATTTATTTGAAATTTACATATTTTGAAAATATTTTAAATTTAATTATATTTATTAATAATTATCTATTTAAATATAATTAAATGAAAACAAGATATTTATGTGCTTGTTAAAAAAAAAGAAGATATGTTTGTGATCAATTTCCCCTCCTTTCCTTTATCCTCTTACTCATTTCTTTACTGGATTGCAACTCTCTTCTTTGTCGTCTCCTCAATCTTCCCTTCCAGATGTCTTCTCTCCTCGCCTTCAGTTCTCCTCTTTATTGTCCTTTGCTCATAAGCTCTTCTCTTTGTTGTCTCCTCACCTCCAGACTCGCTAGCTCACCAGGTTGATGCCATTTTGAAGAGTGTGGTCATTAGCTTCTCTTTTTTTTTTTAATTACAAAGGAAGCAAAACAAACAAAATTAACTCAAAGCTCTAGAATACAGCGCTCCTTGCGCATCTCGGTGCAGTAGCTCCAGGACTCCCATTGGAGGCTCCTGTAGAAAACGCAGACCCGGACTCATAAAGAAAGCTATAGCCATCAGGCTGTCAGCGCATTGATTCCCTTCGTAATAGATATGCTGAAATTGGACTTGCTATGCTTGGTGTAAGAGACCTCTGATACCTGCCACCAAAAAATTATCCTCAGTCAGAACTATATGAGAAGACGAGAGAATATTAATGACCTTTAGAGAGTCTGTTTCAACAACAACTCGTCGTTGGCCCATTTCCCAGGCCAACGAAAGTCCTGAATAAACACCCCAGAGTTATGCAGTTAAAGGCAAACCCCGCCCTATATTCTGCTGAAAACCTCCACACCACTTCCCCTGATAGTCTATAATTAATCCTCCAGTAGTAGCCTTATTGGACCCTTGTTTTACTACTCCATCCGAATTAACTTTCACCCAACGTTCCCCCGGTTTAGTCTAGCCCACGAAACTGCCCACCGGCAAACCCAGAGTTAGAAACACGTAGTTTTCCATAGCTCTTGCTCGTGTTATCCAAGCTACGCAATCCATAATGTGTCTGGTACCCTCTGTCGACCATTCAAATCCATTCTCAAATAGGCTGTAGTTCCTTCATTTCCAAAAGAACCAACAGGCAACACCAAAGATTGTGGTCCACGCTACTTGCTGAACTGATGAGTTCTTCCTGAGATTAGACATCAGCCACGTCTCCCCGTCATGTTGGAAGAAACCTGTACCGACCACCTCTGGAGGAAATTTACTCTAAAGAGCTCTCACTATCTGGCAGTCCCTCACCGCGTGTACTGAAGACTCTGCTTGCCCACAAACATGGCATCTGTTATCCGTGGCGATATGCCGGGCCACTTGCTGCTGGTTTGTCAGTAGTTTCCCTTTAGCTAGAATCCAAAGAAACGAACTGATCCGCTGAGGTCCTACCCACTTCCATATAGCCTCCCAATGACTATAATTGATGTCTGTGGGGCGACCTTCAATTAATTCATACGTGGACGCCACTGTGAACCCCCATGGTTAGTTTGCCTCCACGCTATCCTGTCTTCCCCTCTATCCTTGATAGTAGGTCGGATAGTCGCAAGCACCATACAAACTGTAGAAGGAAGGTATTGTTGGAACTCATGCTAGAGCTATGGCCCCCGTCATTGGTAAAATTCGCAATCGTAGCGTGAAAAATACTGTTAGGAATTAGAGAGGTTGCCACAAGGATTAATGGCCCCCATCCATGTACCCAGTTATCCAGCCAAAATAAGGTACGCCTCCCATTGCCCAGAGTCCATTTGCTACCTTGCCGAAGAACCTGCCAGGCTGCCAATGTCCCCCTCCAAATTACCGACGCCCCTGCCCCATCAATTGTGATGGATAAAGGATATGCATTGAGGCGATATTTAGCTCGTAATATTTGTACCCAGAGGGTTGTGGGCTTAGTTAGCAACTCCCAACCTAACTTAGCCAATAAGGCATCATTTGTGGACCGAATGCATTTAATACCCAACCCCCTTGTTGCTTTGGGCTGGCATACTGAGTCCCAGTTCACTAGATGCATTTTCCGTTGATCGTTTGTTGATACCCATATAAAATCCCACATGATCTTCTCCAAATCATCACATAGCTGACGCGGCAGACGTACCATTTACATTGTAAAAATTGGAAGCGAGGCAATGACTGATTGGGTTAAGGTGACTTGCCCCGCTAGAGACAACATTCTTACGCGCCATCTTGCAAGTTTCCGTTGACCATTATCAATAATGTGCTGATAGGCACTTCTTGACGTGCACTCATGAATCAAAGGAACCCCTAAATACCTGCCAAGATTATTCGTACAAGTCACCTACAAGTCTTGGCTCAGACGCCTTGCATTTTCTCTAGAAACGTTCTTAGAGAAATAAATCTGAGTTTTGGCTTAACTAATTTTTTGACCAGATGCGATGCAAAAGGATTCCAGAGTTCGAGCTATCACCTGCGTCTGCACATCCGCTGCTTTAGCGAAAAGAACGAGATCATCTGCAAAGAAGAGGTGAGAGATAGGGGGCCCGTACGACTCAACTTGATTGGTTTCCAATTCCCGTCCTCCACCTCCTTCGATATAAGGTGTTCGAGCCTCTCCATGCATAGTACAAAGAGGTACGACGAGAGCAGATCACCCTGTCTAATACCCCTTTGAGGGTCTAAAAGTCTTAGAGACGGTGCCTTACTAGGCGACTTGCATGGAAACCGTCGTTACACACTTCATAATGAGCCAAATTAACTTTTCTGGGAGCCCGATATCCATTAACATATCTTGAATAAAATCCCAGCGAAGTCAGTCATACTCTTTTTCGAAGCCCACTTTCATGGCCATGTATCCTGTCTTTCCTGTCTTTTTCCACATCGAATGAATAACCTCATGCGCAGTTATAATATTATCGGTGATATGCCTGCCAGGAATAAAACTGCATTGATTCAGCCCTACGAGATGATCCATGTGCACTTTCAAACAGTTCACGGTGATTTTAAAGATAATCTTGTAGAGGACAGTACAAAGACTAATTGGGCGAAATTGAGAAAACTGATATGGGGATGGGATTTTGGGAATTAGAACCAATAGGGTCTGATTCAAGTCCTCTTCCCAACGATCCAGCCTGAAAACTTGCTGGATAAAGTCCACCACTGCTAGCCCTACTCTCCCCCACTAATTATGGAAGAATAACACATTGAATCCATCCACGTCAGAGGCTTTATTAGGATTCATATCAAATGTTGGGCCCCGGTTCGCATTAAGTATGTTTAAATTATTTTGAGGATTTTAGTTTGATGATTTTTAAATTTGATTTGGAATAAATTTCGGATCTTATTGCTTAAGTTATGATTATTAATTTCAGGGATTTAGTGAAATTTGATTTGTGGATAAATTACTATTTTTGTGATATATTGTTAGTATTAAACAGAATTATATGAATTGAGAGTTTTATGAGTTAGTAGAATTTTTTTAAATAAAATAAGTTGAATTGAAAAAAAAATAAATTAGGAGGTTTGTATATGGCGTTAAGGTTTAAGTTACTAAAGTGGGCTTGTAGCCTTTTTATGCCATTACATGAAGAAGAAAAGAATAATTTGGAAATTTAGTGCTTAAGTAAGAGTTATAAATTGAAGGAATTGAGTTAAATTAGAATTTTAATTTTGGTATTATATTTTAAAAGAAGAAGGAAATATTAAATTAGGTCATTAAAATAGTGTTAGGAATAAATTAGGTTTTGTTTATATGGT